>NW_026464375.1:0-13117 GCF_026875155.1 Cherax quadricarinatus
TAATAGGTCTGTGCCGTGCCCCTTCCTTAAGTGGAGGACTAGGTTTTGGATCATTGTTTAAGCCGGTGGAGACTTGGACCTGCCTCGCATGGGCCAGTAGGCCTGCTGCAGTGTTCCTTCTTCCTTATGTTCTCATGATTGTAATTTCAAAATATTGAAAGTAACTAACAGAAACTTTGTGACAAAAATGTAATCCTAACATGGTATTTAAATTTCGCTTAAATAGTTTCAAATGTTTCACTTCTAATCTTGAGTCTGGCGACTTCCTGGGTTAACTCTACACTGTTTTTAAAACAGTTTGTGAGTGAATCAACAAGGAAAATATCTGGTGTTGACTGGTGTAACTTGGCAAACTTTTCTCTACATCAACACCTGCCAGACAATAACAAAGAACATTTAGTGTTGTACAAAGTGTGTAAACAACATATATTCGTCACGAAAATAACGTCAAATAAAACCTGTGTTAAGTGAATATATCAAAGACTGAGCAACACTTGGCACAAAAGAGCCTACATTAAAATTAATATAGAAGGTAAAAAATACATAAATATGATTATTGTTTATAAATATCTGTTGGTTTCTCTGTCATATTTAATTTTCCTGGATGGATTTCAGTCTCATATTCCAATCGTCCTGGATAGCTCTCGTAATATTTCCATCAATCTAGAAGAGTTTCCCTGTCATATTCCATCGTTCCGGACTGGTTTCTCTGTCATATTCCATTGTTCTCGACGAGTCTCCCTGTCATATTCCCTTATTCAGGACGGGTTTCCCTGCCATATTCCATCGTTCTGGACGGATTTCAATGCCACATTCCATTGCTAAACTCACAAACTAGTATTTAGTCACTTAGCCATAATACCAACTTACCTCATAATTTGTAATATTTTAAAATAAAGAATTAAACTAAGTCTGCCCGAAATGCCTAGCCATGCTAGGCGTTCTAGTGGTACACTCTGTAATCATTATTTAACTACATGTAAACCACACAACAACCAAATTCTGTAAATTCAACATTGTAATCTTTATAGAGAATAAACTTTGAATTTGAATTGAATTTGAATCTATCAGGACGGGTTTCCCTGTCATATTCCCTTGTTCCGGACTGGTTTCCTTCTCATATTCCATTTTTCTGTACGAATTTCTTTCTCATATTCCATGGTTTTGGACTGGTTTCCATGTCATATTCAGTCGTTCTAGAGGGAGTTCCCTGTCATATTCCATTGTTCCCGACGAAATTCTCTCTCATGTTCCATTGCGCTGGACATGTCTCCTTGTCATATTGCCTTGTTCTGCACGGTTTTCTTGTCACATTCCGCCGTTCTGGACGAGTTTCCCCGTCATATTACATCGTCCTGTACGTTTTCTATGTCATATTCCATCGTTATTGATGGGTTTCTATAAGTAAGTTTACTCAGGTATACACAAATACAGTTACATACTGGTCTGCATGACTTTTTATTGACTCTATTGTATCTTCTTCGGTATATATATGGAAAATAGTGATTCACTCTGTTTATTATTCGTCTCTATCACATCAGGTTGTCAAGTTATACGGAAACGTACTTTTCTCCTTTTCGTATAACGTAAAGTAAAATGAGAAATGGTATATTACCAATTAAAATGCTTACCTTATATTGACTTAAATGTTAAGTCTAATATATTTTTCTTTATTTTCAGATTATTAATATGTTTAAGAAAGACTGGCATAAATTCACCAGACATATTTTTGCTATGTCTGCCGGCAATTCAACCCTTCAGATTCCCGGAGCAACATTACCCTTTAAATGAAGCGCCGCTACTTTTGCTTATTTTGGCTGCAACTGGAAGACCAGGACAAACCATTGCACCACACAAAGCTGGCAAATTGTATCAGTAAGCTCCAATGGTGCACACAAGTTGGAAACTTGTGCACATAGGGGAAAATGCAATGGTACGGTGGGAGCAGAATGAACCACCCTGATTGCTGGCTACTTTGTGTGACTAAAGCAGCTGTATACAACAGACTAAAGATCGCATAATATACCCAAATATTCTTCAGCAATAAGGCTCTTCCACACTCTGAAGATATTACTGTACCTGTGCCACCTGATACATGGCCAAATTTTCCATCAAAGTCTGATACCGTGATTCAAGGAATTGGAAGTAACTAATGAACCACCAACAAATGTCTATCTCAAACCATTCCCCCCAAGTTGTGCTCAAATGACGTTTGGCGAGAGACCCTAACCTTCCAAAAGAAAGTGCACAGTTACTTGGCTCTAGACTGAAGGAACACAGTTTCTAGCTCCTGGAACAATATAGCTTGTACCGTCTCGTGAAAGCGGAATTCACTCAGTTCTTTGACAAAAGGAAATCTTTAAGATTCTGTCAAATATTTCTGGCCTTATTGACACATGGAAGATGTCATACAAAGCAGATGAATGGAGACTCTACACTGATTCTTCTATAAGAATTAAAGGCTGTACTTCTCTACAATGCAAAACAGCTGCATCTGTGCCATTTGGCCTAGTGTCCAATGACAGAAACTTTCGCAAATATGAAGACGTTGATATCTGCAATCCAATACCAGAATCACAATTTTCACATTTGTGGTGATTTTAAAAGTTATTGCTCTCCTACCATTTTTCAAAGCGGATACACCAAACATCTTTTGTTTTCTGTGTCTTTGGACAGTAGGGAAGACAGCCAGCACTATGAACAAAAAGACTGGCCACCAAGAACCACTTCTACTATGGAAATCACATACGTGAAAACTGTGCCACTAGTTTGACCCCAAAAAATTCTGCTGCCGCCTACTCCACTCCAGAACTATGAAAAATTTTGTGCACTGTCTTTGAACAAGGAATGGAACTGCTTTCAGTATCTGGAGTCAAAGTTCTCTTGTAAGTGAAGGCAAGCAAAAGGCAGGGAATCTTTGTTGAACCTCAATTCAGAATTGATGAAGACAAGCATTTTGCTGAAGCATTAGCAGGTGTTCGAGGTAATGCCTGGTTTTTCATTCTAGCAATGATTGTCCACAAATTCCTGAAACAGGCGCTCCCCGAAATGAAAAAAAATGATCTACAACTTGGTCCTAGAATGAATGTGAAGAATGGCACTTTTATTGCACTGACAATCCATGACTATTTTTTTTTCAACAATTGTGGGGACTAGAGTGAGGAACAAGGAAGCGGTTTCCATCAGGAATATTTGCACCATGAAAACTCTATACCAAGGGAAAATAAAATGTCAGCATAATGCGGATTATATGCTGGTTCATTGAAACGTAATTATCTCGAAGGTCCTCGAAGAGTGCCTTTGTGCCTTTGTAAATGTTCGTACGTTCTGCTGTATCTATAAGGAAAAGTTTAAATGGAGGGTTTATATTGGAGTTAATGTTTTGTACATGTAGTAGGCACAATAATATGAGCATGTCTCGTATATTTATTAGGTACAGGCTTTTGAAAAGTGGTGGAGTGTGGCGGTTTTGGCACAGGAGCAGTAATCATCCCGCAACAGCAGACGGTAACTAGTAGTGTCTGTCTTTTGCAAGATGGTAGCTAGTAGTGGCTGTCTTGTTGCAAGATGCTAGCTAGTAGTGCGTGTCTTGTCGCAAGATGGTAGCTAGTAGTGTGTGTCTTGTTGCAAGATGGTGGCTAGAGATGTTTGTCTGGTTGTAGGATAGTGGCTAGGTGTCCTCTCACCATCGTAAAGAAGAAATGTCTATAAAATCCTGAAAGATATGGGTTATGTAGAAGCAATAAAAACATTGAGTAAGTCAACTTTGGTTGGTAGCACAAAAGAAGTGGATTATTATTATTATTATAATCAAGGGGGAAGCGCTAAACCCGGAGGATTATACAGCGCCTGGGGGGGGATATGGAAGGCATTCAGGCTTAATTCGGGGAACTGAGCACGGATCCAATTCCCTAAATCAAGAGCCCCTCACCAACATCAAGGAACCTTCCTTGAGGGGCAAAAGAAGTGGAATCACATGTGATTTATAAAAGTTTCAAAAGAATTGTCAAGGGAAGGATTCCCAGCTCAAAACTTAGGAGAAAAACTGTGAAAATCACTGAAGTTTACTGACTCAATACAGGAAATTAACTATTAGAAATAAACAAAAATACTTAATACTGGAAAAAACAGTATCACTGGGATAATACAACTGTAGCAACAGCAGCAGTAGTAGTATCTCATTAATAATAAGACTGTAGCAGCAGTAGTAGTATCCTTGTCATACTAAGACTGTAGAAGCAGCAGTAGTATCAGTGTGATATTAGGAAAAACTAGACCAAAGAAAAACATGTTTTCCGTCTTCAGTGCTTCCAGTGTACCTGGAAGCACTGTTAACCTGCTCGTCTTCAGTGCTTCCAGTGTACCTGGAAGCACTGTTAACCTGCTCGTCTTCAGTGCTTCCAGTGTACCTGGACGCACTGTTAACCTGCTCGTCTTCAGTGCTTTCCAGTGTATTACCTGGAGCACTGTTAACCTGCTCGTCCTTCAGTGCTTCCAGTGTACCTGGAAGCACTGTTAACCTGCTCGTCTTCAGTGCTTCCAGTGTACCTGGAAGCACTGTTAACCTGCTCACATGTTTGAGTTCTGCGCTATATTAAATAGGATATAAAAAAAATTAAAGTACGCTATCTGCATAGGACTATATATTTATGCATATGTTAAATTTGCAGTGAAAGCTTGCGAACACTGCTAGGCTCAGAATTATCTCTGAGTTACTAGACCCTGGCAAGTCCACACACCCGCTTACTGCATTTTTGATGTTTTCTCCAGGATCATGTGTCCAGGAATGAACATGTATCCCAAGGTCTTCTTCAACATCCGGTATTCCCCTCACCTTCCCCAAGTCCTGCCTCAAACAACCGGTATCCTCACCTTTTCCCTAGGTCCTGCTCAACAACTGGTACCTCACCTTCCCCAGGTCTGCCCTCAACAACCGGTATCCTCACTTCCCAGGTCTGCCTCAACAACCGGTATCCTCACCATCCCCCAGGTCTGCCTCAAAACCGTATCCTGCTCGACCTTCCCCAGGTCTGCTCAAAACCGGTATCCTACCATTCCCAGGTCTGCCTCAACAACCGGTATCCCCACCTTCCTTAGTCTGGCCTCAACAACCGGTATCCCTCACCTCCTTAGGTCTGCCTCAACAAACCAGGTTATCCTCACCTTCCCCAGGTCTGCCTCAACAACCTCTAACCTCACCTTCCCCAGGTCGGCCTCACAACCGGTATCCTTACCTTCCCCAGGTCTGCCTCAACAACTGGTATCCTCACCTTTCCCAGGTCTGCCTCAACAACCTGGTATCCTCACCTTCCCCAGGTCTGCCACAACAACTGGTATCCTCACCTTCCCCAGGTCTGCCTCAACAAACCGGTTTCCTTACCTTCCCCAGGTTCTGCCTCAACAACCTGTTATCCTCACCTTCCCCCAGTCTTCCTCAACAACAGTATCCCCACCTGTTCCCCAGGTTTGGAATCCTCAACAACCGTATCCTTACCTTCCCCCAGGTCTGCCTCAACAACCGTACCACTACCTTCCCCAGGTCTGTCTCAACAACCGTGTCCTCACTTTCCTCCAGGTCTGCCTCAACAACCGGTATCCTCACCTTCCCCCAGGTCTGAGGCTCAACACCGTATCCTCACCTTCCCCAGGTGCACATGTCCAGGATATTAGTATAAAATGGACATCACACACCCACATTTCTTCCTCGAATGATTGACCTTCTCTCATCTCTTAGTTTTTATTTTGTAAGCGCAGAAAATCCCACTCACACAGGTTAAGATGTGAAAAATTCCATATTCCATTCTTAATCTCTATCCAGAATTCACCACAGGCCTTCTTTTGCTTTAATTTAGACTGCCAAACATTACATATTTCAATTATTATTATTGTACTAAAAAATGCCTAAACCCACTAAAGTTTCTAATTTTAACTCTCAGAACTTTAATTTTTTCGTCTGCATGTTGATCTACCTTGTTAAATGGTCAAAGATATCCACTAGTAAATAAATTTTTGTGACAAAGTGTCATCTGCAAGCAACACACAAAATTCTCTTGGTACTCCAAAGGGTAAAAAAACCCACTTATCTCCGAGTGTTATACACTGGTGACAACACTTCCGCCTCTGGAGAGCCATCTTGCCTCGTGAGCAGAAGATTCCACATACTTTGCTTCACTTCTTTACATAGTTTGGCAAACAATCGTGATTTAAGTGACATTATTTTTTTATGCAGTTCAATCATTTTTACAACTTTTGTCTAGTACAGCCTTCACTTACTGCTGATTGTTGCTGCAAAGCAACACTTCTCGAGGAGAAAGTAATGTTTGTTATGACATCACTCTTTTCTTTCTTCACTGATGATACATATACTTGCACTGGACCAACTATTAATGGAGCAGCGTCCGTACAAATTCCCTGCACAGGATTTCAAGTACACAAAAAGAACACTCCAAGATACTTAATGGAGTGAGAATTATCTTTGCCTGTTGTTTATAAATTAATTCATTTATAATCAGTAAAAATTTAGGGAAGAATTTTAAATGATACATTAAACAAGTAATAAATCTTAATCCTGGGAAGAGTATTAGTTGTGTTTCACAGAGTCGGGTGTTTGTCACGCGGTGTGAGGTTTGCTTTGTTGTCGGATGCGATGGTGAGGTGGTATTCTTGCCCCATTATATGCCCTCTTTGATGTATTGTTTTTTAGAGTTCCTTGGTAATGTGAGAAGTCACGAAAGCAAGAAAGCGCAGTGTTGTTATATATTATAAACGTAAATATTATATATAATATTATTATATATATATATATTATATATATATATATAATAAATATATATATAATATATAATATATATATATATGATATATATAATATAAATATTATATATATTATTAGTTGCACTTGTGTCCTTATACTTGCTATTACAACAACAGAATTTAGTTTAGCCAAACCCAACTATATATATTTTAGGGTTTTTTTTTTAAAAAAAAAAAAAGTTTTTTTTACAATAGTTTAATAATAAGCACAATGAAATATATTTTTTTGGGGGGGGGGGGGGGGGGACTTTTTTTCGTGACTATCAACTGATACACAAATTTTCGCTTGCCGCATTCGGCAAGAACTGCAATTGCTATTTAAGCAAAAATCGCAAGTTATACTTATTCGGCACGACACACACACACACTGTAAATATATATATATATATATATATAATATATATATATATATATATATATATATATATATATATATATATAATATATATATATATTATATATATATATTATAATATATATATATATAATATTTATGTATATTACAATTGTAATAAAAAGGTCAGGAAAGTTTTCCAGGTTCTTTTTGGCAACAAAATAATTTTTACATTACCATAAATAAAAATATATCTTAAATGTTATAAGAGAAAATTTAGAAAGGACTTAATTTTTCAATTACTGGCTTTCTATTGTATAAATATATAATATATATATATATATAATATATATATATATATATATATATATATAGATATAATAGATATATATATATATATATATATATATAAGCCATGCGAGTCGTATGAGCGACTAAAAATGCCGGGAGCAATGGCTTATAACCCTTCTCCTGTAATACAATTACTAAAAAAGAGAACAGAAAAACTTTATAAAACTGGTTGCCCCCTTACATGTGCGTGGATGTAGTGCGGATGACAAGAAGACAGATGATTTGCGATGTTATGAAATGAAAAGATTTTTGGATGTCCTGGCCCTAAGGAAACAAAGCTGAAGGGGGTAGGAGAGTTTCAGTGGGGGGAAATAAATGGGATTAAATCTGGATATCGAAGAGTTAGAGCAACGGAAGGGTTAGCAGTAATGTTAAATAATCAGTTATGGAAGGAGAAAGAGAAATATGAATGTGGGGGGGTTTTTTTTAAAAAAAATTTCAAGAATTATGTGATTAAAGTAAAGGTGGATGAGAGAAGTGGGTCATAATAAGCGTGTTGCACCTGGAGAAGAGAGAATGGCAGAGGAGAGAGAGAGATTTGGGAGATGTTAAGTGAATGTATAGAGCCTTTGAACCAAGTGAGAGAGTAATTGTGGTAGGGGACTTTGAATGCTAAAGTAGGAGAAACTGTTAGAGAGGGTGTGGTAGGTAAAGTTAGGGGGTGCCAGGTGTAAATGATAATGGGAGCCCTTTGATTGAACTATGTATAGACAGGGGTTTAGTTATAGGTAATACATATTTTAAGAAAAAGAGGATAAATAAGTATACAAGATATGATGTAGGGCGAAATGACAGTAGTTTGTTGGATTATGTATTGTAGATAAAAGACTGTTGAGTAGACTTCAGGATGTACATGTTTATAGAGGGGCCACAGATATATCAGATCACTTTCTAGTTGTAGCTACACTGAGAGTAAAAGGTAGATGGGATACAAGGAGAATAGAAGCATCAGGAAGAGAGAGGTGAAGGTTTATAAACTAAAAGAGGAGGCAGTTAGGGTAAGATATAAACAGCTATTGGAGGATAGATGGGCTAATGAGAGCATAGGCAATGGGGTCGAAGAGGTATGGGGTAGGTTTAAAAATGTAGTGTTAGAGTGTTCAGCAGAAGTTTGTGGTTACAGGAAAGTGGGTGCAGGAGGGAAGAGGAGCGATTGTGGAATGATGATGTAAAGAGAGTAGTAAGGGAGAAAAAGTTAGCATATGAGAAGTTTTTACAAAGTAGAAGTGATGCAAGGAGGGAAGAGTATATGGAGAAAAAGAGAGAGGTTAAGAGAGTGGTGAAGCAATGTAAAAAGAGAGCAAATGAAGAGTGGGTGAGATGTTATCAACAAATTTTGTTGAAAATAAGAAAATTTTGGGGAGTAATTTTAACAATTAAAAAGCCTAGAAACAAAGGGATTTGTCGTTAAAAAATAGAGAGGAATTATTAAAATGGGAGTTAGGTATTGGGAAATGGAAGGATATTTTGGGGAATTGTAAATGTTGATGAAATGGGGAAGCTTGATTCTGTATAGGGCAAGGAAAAAACCCTTGTGGGAGTGAGAAGAGCCACTTTGATGGGGGGAATTCGGAGGCGTATAAAATAAAGGGGGTAAGGCACCCGGGGATTGATATAAAGATGAAATTTTAAAAGCGGGGGGATATATTTTTGGGAGGGTTTGGGTGCAATTGTTTAATAAATTAAAAAGGGGGAAAGGGTACCTGGGGATTGCAAGAGCAAAATTTTTCCTTTGTAAAAAGGGAAAAGGGGGAAAAAAAGAGTGCAAAAATTTAGGGGTAATCGTTAGTTACCGGGGTAAAGGTTGGTAATTAAAATTTAAAGAATTAAGAGTAAACAGAATAGGAAAGAAATGAAAAAGGGAGGCTTTAAAAGGGTAGGGTGTGGACCGGGGGTGTTTACAGTGAAACAAAATGAACAGATTTAAAAAGGGCTAAAGGGGGCTTTGTATTTAGGGATTTGGAAAAGGCGTAAAACAGGTGGATAGGGGGGGCAATTGGCAGATGTTGAAATGTAGGTGTAGATGGGTTACTGAAACAGTAAAAGATTTTTTACGAGGATAGTAGCTCAAGTTAGAGTATGGGGAAAGAGGGAAATTTTTTTCCCTAAAAGTAGCCTTTTGACAAATGTGTATGTCACCGGGTTTTTTTAAAATATTTTTAAAAATGGGGGTTTAAAGAATAAAACAGGGGGCTTGGGAAAAGGGGTAGTTAAAAAAAAAGAATACACACAAAGGGAGTTGTCACGCGCTCTTTTCTGATACACTTGCCTGGGGGAATTTTTGAAAAATTGCAGAATTGGGGGAAGAATTTTGGGAGGTTGCAAAAAAAAAATTAAAGGGGAATACAGGAAAAATAAAGGTTTTGAATAACAAAAAGATAGGTGAGAAAGATGAATACAGAGGGGGGAAATATGAGGGGGTGAACTATTCAATATTTGGGGGTGGGCGTGTCAGCGGATGGTCATGAAAGATGAGGGAATCTAAATTGAGAGGGGAAAAAAATGAGTGGGGCACTTAACTGTGAACAAAAAACTTTTCCTTGGAGCAAAAGGGAATGTATGAAGTATATTTTACCAACGCTCTTATATTGGAACGTGGGGGATAATGTTGCACGAGAGAACTGAGGGAGGGAGATGTCATGCTAGGGGAATTGGGGGTGTAATATAACAGAAATTCTAGTTTTGGGAATTAGGAGGGGGTCGGGGTTACCAAACTGTTGTCCAGAGGGCGAGGAATTTTAGGGGTTTACATGTAGAAAAGGACGAAACAAATACTTCAAGAGTGTACAGGTATAAGGGAAGCGGGGGAGGGGGGGCCCAAAGGGGTTAGGAGGGGGGAAAGGGGGTTTTTTGCGAGGCTTGGACTTCCAGCAGGGATCTTGACGTTTTATAATGAATGGAACAAAGGTTTTTAATACTTCTGCTTTTGGGTGTGACAAAGTAACATTTTTTAAGGGGGATTCGGGGAAACCGGCACCGGACTTGAGTCCGGGAGATGGAAGTACAGGCCTGCACTCTGAAGGAGGGGTTAATGTTCATTTTTAAAAACTTAGGAAAGCACCCTTCTGGCAAGACAGTGATGGAGTGAATGTGGGTAAAAGTTTTTTTTTTCGGGCCACCCTCCTTGGGGAAGGGCCGGTGTATAAAAAAAAAAAAAAAATATATTTTATATAAATATAAAATATATAAAAATATATATATAATATTTAAATATAATATATAATATTTAAATATATATATATATAATAAATATATATATATATATATATATAATATATATATATATAAAATATAAAAAATATTTATAAAAAAATATATAAAAAATAATATATATATAAATATATTGTGTGGGGTGGTGTTGTGTGGTGTGTGTTGTGTGTGTGTGTTGGTGGGTTGTGTGGGTTTGTGTGTTTTGTGTGTTGGTGTGGTGTGTGTGTTTGTTATTTTAAAATTTTTTGTAAACAAATCTAAAACATTTTTAGTTGGTTGGGTTTAACAATAAATTGTTTTAAATTGGGTAGGTAAGTTTTCAAGTTTCTTTTGGAGCAAAATTAAAAATTTTTACTTTAAAATTTAAATGAAAAAATATATCTTTAAACGTATATCAACGCTCTTGTTTTTGGTGTAACAGGGTTTTGTAAATGTTGTAAAAAAGGGAGAAGGCTGGAGGCAGGGGAGATGTCATATCTGGGGGGAAAATTGGGTTGAATATAAACAGAGAATCCGGTGTTGGGAGATTAGGAGGAGGTGTGGGATTACCAACCTATTACCAGAGGGCTAGGGGGGGTTAATTAAAGGTTTTTTTACATGTAGAAGGGTGGGAAAAAAAAGAATGACTTCGAAGATCAGTTCGTATGGAGGGAAGCGGGTGGGTTCGCCTAGGAAAGTTGGAGGGAAAGGGGTAAAGGGGGTTTTTTGTCGAGGCTTGACTTTCCCGCAGCGGCGTAGCGGTTGGCGGAACGAAAGGAACAAATGTTTTTTAGGCTTGACGTGCTGTTGGGGTGAAGCAAGGGAACATTAATGAAAGGATTCAGGGAAACCGGGGGAGGGGCCGGGGCTTGGGGGCCTGGAGATAGAAGTACTCCAAACCTGAAGTGGGGGGGTTTAATGCGCCTTTAATTAAAAGGTGGTCAGCATGCCCTCTGGCAAGACAGTGATGAGTAATAATGAGAAAATTTTCTTTTTCTGGGACCCCCTGGTGGGAAACGGCCCCAAAGGGGAAAAAAAAAAAAAAAGAATAATTTAAAAAAAAACCCATGGTCCCAGGGGTCAAGCTGAGAGAGAGATTCTTTTTTGGGGGGGACCAGGTTTTCCAGGGTAACCGGGTGCTGGGCCATTTCCACACCCGGGGATGTATTTACTGGGCGCAGATATTTTTGTGTCCCCTCCCCTGTTATTACATCTACCTTAAATATTGATATTTAGTACTTGTTTTGTAATATAGGCAGTCCGCATGAAGTTGCCACATAAAAAAAATTAGTTCTTTCTGAGAAAATACTGGTTTTTAAGTATAAGAACATTTTTACACATGAGTGCTAATGGGGAGCATGAAGAGCACATTTTAAAAATTAAAGTGTTGAAAAGAATTGAGTGTTTTTGACTGAAGTTCAGGGGGAAGGTGAAGTTGACTTTTCGAGAAGAGGTTCGATTGAGGAAGAGCTGCTCATTTTTTTTCTCAAGTCGTTTTTCTGTGGGGTACTTTTTTTGGGGTTTTCGAAATTTCGTGTTTTGGGTGGGGGCTCAGGGTTTTTCGCTCTTGGATAAATTTGGGTTGCAAAACGTTTCAAGAATTACAATACCCGGGAGAGTATTAACCGGTGGGTTCCCCCACTGGTGATCTTTGATTTGGTGATGAGGGGGAATACTTGGGAAAGCGATATTGGAAAAGATTTGGAAACGTGGTTTTTTTCCAGTTAGTGGGGAGGTCTATGAAACTTTTTGGGGGGTATCATGTCTGGGGGGAATTTTATATTTACATGCTGCATCCTATGAAGTACACATAATGAAGTTTTTAAAACACTTTTTTTGAAAGGGGTTTTTTTCCCCAAGGAATTCACTACTGCAGATTTGGGGGGCGCAAGGAAGGGGACTATATTACGCCACAATTAATTTTTTGGGGTCGCGGTGAGAAAGGAAGAAGATGGGTTTTGTTGGTCGGGTTTCGTAGACTTTAAAAAGAAGCTTTTACAACATACGAACCCTTGCCCGGAAAAGTCTTTATTGTTATCCTAAATAGCAAGAAACCACTACCCATCCGGGCAGGCCTTTTCAAAACCAAATTCCAGCGGGGCAACTTCACATTTCTCACCCAACCCTTCACGTTACTATAGTGTACTTTTTAAACCCACTGTGCGGGCGAAACATTTTTAGTAACGGCTCCATTTTACAAATGTGTGTCACCTTTTTTCCCTCTGTCGGATTTTCTTTTTATTTTTTCCTATATTTTGTTAATAGCTTATTAGCATAAGAACATAATATTACATAAAATATTTACATAAAATGTAAAACAAACAACAAACAAATAAACACTCTCCCCCCAAGAAAAATAACAGTGTAAAACAAAAGGAACTTTTGTGGTCAAGTTGGGTCACGGGGGAAGTGTTGGGGCACCAGGTCAAG
>NW_026464376.1:0-14805 GCF_026875155.1 Cherax quadricarinatus
GGGGGGTGATCGGGGAGAAAAGATGTTTTCTAAGGGTATTTTTAAAGGTGATAAGGTCTGCAGTTCTGGTTGTCAGGTGGGGGTATTCCGTTTTGGGGCCCTCTGACATACATTGAATTTTTGAAAAGGTTTAGTCGGACAGGGGGAAGTCGTAGAGATGTTTTGTCTGGTGTATGCCTGTGATTTCTGCCCAAAACTATCAAGAAAGGTTTTTAAGGTAAAGGGTTGTTTATTAGAGTTTAAGGCCCTGTAAGTAGATTGAAAAACAGTATAATGTTGATGTACTGAACTGGGAGTAAGTTTAGGTCAATGAAATGGGGGGGGGTTTTGCCGGGGTGGGATTTAGTGATTATTCTTATGCAGCTTTTGTTGGATTATTACTGCTTTTAGGTGGTTGCTGCAGTTGATCCCCAAGCAAAAATAGCTGGGTGGGGTAGGATAAAAAATGATGGTATAGTGGGGAAAAGGGGCTTTTTCGGCAGGGAGTATCGTATCGGGGAGAGGATCCCAACCTTTTGGATACTTTTTTGGTTTATGGGGATAGGGGTGCAAAATTCGGGGTTGTTTAAGGTAAAGCCTAGAATTTTCCCCCATTATTTTGGAAAATTAGATTTGTCAATCTTAATTTTAATTTTGTGCATTCCTGCTCTGCTCCCAAAACATAATATAGTGGTTTTGTCAGTGTTAAGCGAAGTTTATTGGCTGTCACCCAAAGTCGATTTTTAATCAGCTCCTCATTCACAATGGTTTGGGGGGTGGCAAGATTAGGGTGAGAGATGACATAAGTCGGTCATCAGCAAAGAAATTGGTTTCAGGTTTTGGGGATATTTTTTGGAAAGGTATTGATGTATTAGGAAGAGAGGGACCAAGGACATTTCCCCTGGGGAAACTCCATATAAAGGGCCCGGGTTGCGAGCTGTGTCTTTAAGGTGAAAACTGAACCTATTAGAAATTAAATTTGAAATAAGCAAGCGCATGGCCTCTTATCCAAATTTGGTCAAGTTTGTGGGTGGATGTCGTGGTCTACTGTGTCAAAAGCTTTTCTTAGGAAAAAAAATTCCTAGTGGATTTTCCTTTTTTCCCCAACGCTGTGTAAAGAATCTAGCATTTTTAGATTGCATCATTAGTGTTTTATTTTTCCTGAACCAAATTGGGGGGGTTTGATATGTTTTGAGCCGTTATAAATGAAACATTTCCCCTGTGCCGAGTTTCTCAAAGTTTTTGGATAGCAATGGTAAGTTAATTTTGGCTATATTTGTTTAAGTCGTGGGGTCACCACCTTTATGTATTGGTGAAACCCCTTTCCCATCTTGAGTAGTTTCGGAAGGTGCTAGCCCTTAGTGATTGTTAAAAAGAAATAAAATTTGCATGCAAAAGGACATGGGCCCTCGCTTTACAGTAAGGGTGGGACATGAACAGATTCCTATGTTTGAGAAAAAAATCTTTTATCTTTTTAGCTTGTCAGGGGGATGTAGGGGTTTTTTCATTGGGTTTTAGTTGGGACAATTTTTCTTGGTTTTTCTCAGTTTGGGGGTTCCCAAAAATCTGAGAGAGTTTTTTCCCAGGTCTTTTTATTACTTTGGGAGAGCGATTGTTTAAAGAGTACTTTGTTATTAAGCCCTGTCTTTTTGCTTTTCTATTGGTGTTTTTGTCAAGGTTTTCAGAAGGGTGCTGGTTACCAGGGCAACCAAGCCGTTTGTTTGTTATTGTTTTTTTTGGGACAATTTTTTGTTGTATAGTCTAATAATTTGTTAAAAAAAATGCTGTCCAGTCATCAATACCATTTCTTCCCTTTGGAAATTTCGTAGCCAATAAAACATCTCTAGGTCAGCTGTGAATTTCCCTTAGAGGCCTTTCCAGGGGTCAAAATGAACTTTTTTGTATTCAAGTGGGGGTTTTACAATGTTTGTCGGGAGGAAAAGGGGTAGGGTATGGTCTGTATGCTATCTGGTTACCCCTTTTTTAAGGGGGGGCTTTATTGGTCCATTTTGGGGGTCAAAATTTTGGGTTCCCTTTCTCTCAGTGAGCCGGTTGGTTTAGTTATTGTGGTATGAAAGTGTTGTTCATATTGTTGATGAAATCATTACAGGCTGATCATCTGTAAGCCGGGTTGATGTTTGAAGTCTCCAGCAAGAGAAGGGGTGCTTTTTCATTTGTCTGTTTTTTTTTAGTGATTTTAAATTTTCTCACTAAAATTGGGGGATTTTGTGGGAGGTATCCGGTAAATCACCGATTTTTATAGGCGTTTTAAGGTTTTTTACAGTAAAATTAGAAAAAAATGTATTCCCCCATATTATCCAAAAGCATGTGGTGCTAAGACAAAAATTGGTTAGGTAATAGATTGAAATCCCCCCCAACTTGGTTTGGTTGCGTTGTAAATTTGCTGTTTTCCGGTAGAGGGTAGATATCTATTGTTCCTGTTTAAGCCCGGTTCATAAGAAAATGCAGGAGAAGGGGTCTTTGTGATTCAAGGATGTAGGGGGTCTCATAGTGTTTCTTTAAAGGGCCTGATTTTTAGTTAAGTACTGATAGACTTTTTCATTGTTTAGCTAGTGGGGGGCTTTGATGCTTGAAAAGGCGTTTCTTTTCCAATAGGTTTTGATTGGGGGTCAGATTTGGGGGTTTTGATCAGGGTCAACGTGTCAATCATCTTTTGGGTTTTTAAAAGGTTTTTATATCCTGATTGTTGTTGAGTTCTAGATGAACGTAGTGGTAGGGAAATTTGGAAAGTATATAGCAAGTATTTTTGGCAGTAGGGTATAGTCACTACACAAAATGAAATTATGTTGTCTATTTTCTGTCTGGGGCTCAACGCATCATGTCTGAAACCCCAATTATGGGTTTTGATCTGAGTATATTGTTTTTTATATGGGGACATTTCTTTTCAAATCACATTTTTAGTGAAGATGGGTCAGTGTATTTTCCGTCAGAGGGGCCCATTTTTGCTGGTTTAAATTGAATTTTGGCAAGTTTAAAAAACTGTGTGAGTGTGAGTTTTCATCAGAGCTGCCTCCTGGTGTTATTACTGCAAAATATTATTTTTCTATATTTCTCCATTTTAAAGGGGCCCTTTAAATTGAAATCCCCCGGAGCAAAATTTGGTGCAGGAGCTGGAAAATTTTCCAACAGTGGTCAATTTTTTAAAAGCTTTCCTGGAAGCTGGGATGTTTCATCGGGGGTTGTGACACCCCAAAGACTAGGTTTGGGTTTTCGACCTTTTTGCAAAACTTCCACTACATCATTTGAGGCTTTAGCGTTCTGTGCAAAAAAAGTGACTCGCAATGTACGGCCCAACCCCCCCCCCTTTTTCCTGTTTTACCGTCACATCTGTATAGGTTGTAACCTGGGATCCTTTTTTTGTTGTCCCAAAGGATCTTTTTTTTGGGTCTCAGTAAAGCCCGGAACATTTTCCTTTGCCCCTCAAGCATCCACGGATGAAAGGGATTTTGTTGTTTTTTCCCGGCTTTTGACCCCGTAATTTGCAAAAAAAATGTCATCGGGCGGTGGTATTGTTGGGAGGGGGGGTTTTTTTCGGCATTAGTTGTACTGTTGTTTTTGGGGTGGAGGCCCTGACTGTGGGTTTCCCCTCCAGGAAATGACTGGGTTTGGGGTACGATTTCGGGGATTTTCCCCCTGTTTTTTTCCTTCCGGGACAAAAAAACCTTCCCCTCTTGAGTGACTGGGCTACCCAGTTTTCCCCCTGGCCGGTGTTTTGTATCTTTTTGTACCCTTTAGATGGTGTGCCTGGCAAATTTTAATTATACCAGTCCTTCCCCGACTGAAAAAGGTACCATTTCAGGGTGAAAAAGCTTTCAGGAAGGGAGTTTGCATTTTTTTGTTTTTCATATGGCAGGGATTTTTTTAGGTGGCATAGTCGCCCTCCCGTCTGTTTTTTCCCGATTTCCCATGCTCAGAACCAAGTGCATAGTAAGTGCACGGGTTGGGTTTTCCCTTTTCCTTGGGTTTTTTTGACTGTATTCCCCGTTGTGCTGTTTCCCCGTCTTTTTTCCAAACCCCCCTCACCAACATGGACTCCCCCAGTTTTTTGGTAATATATCCTCACAAAGCTAGTGGAGTCTTCTTTTTGCTATTTTTCCCGGGTATTTCTAGTTTGCAATATTTTTTTATTTATCTTTACTACACTTTTTTCCCCCCTACGGGTCCTGTCCCCTTGAGGTCATTTATATGTATTCCTTCCCGGGAAATTCCGATACCTGGCAAAATCCCCTTCACCATTACTGTCCCCAGGACAGCACCTCCCGCTTCACCTTTTCCTGGGCCCCCCCTTCCCTTTTTGGGGGCCCAGCCCCTTTCCCACTTCACCATTACTGTCCCCCAGGACAGCACCCCCAATTTCCCCCCCATTACTGTTTTCCCAGGACTGCACTATCACCCCCAAATTTTACTAAACTACCAGGACATCACCCCCCAACCCTTTAAACATTTTTCTGACTACGGGCCCAGTTTTCAAGGGAAATACCATTCACCCCAAATTTTTTTAAGTTCCCTTGTTGTAGAAAACTTCCCCGGTTGTCTAGAAAGCAGCTTTAAAGGGTTACCCCTTTTTTAAAATCCCCTTTGTGTTTTTAGGCCACAATTTTCCTCTTTTTGGGGGAAAACCCAAAAACACTTCCCTTTTTTAAAATTTACTGTTGTAGCTTTTTTTTAAATATCTGAAAAAGGGGCGTAAACCCCAAATTTTCCCCCACAAAAATGAAATTTTTTTCCATGTGGAAGCCCTTTTTGTTTTTTGACTGCAGCTACACAGAGCTTAATAAGGGATTTGTTTTACTGAAATTTTACTACAACCTTTAAAATACTTTTTAAAAAAACCCCCTTAAATAAAGCCTAGCTTTTTGTATTTCTATTTCAAAACTTAATTGGACAGTTTACCGTGTACGTTCCTGTTTTTAATTTTTTGTTTGTTTTTTGTTTAAGGGGCGCCAAAACCCCCATCCGTTTACAGCCCTGCTTTATTGTCCAACGAATCCGTTTAAAAACCCAGCAAGGGTTCGGACCTTTAAAAGGGTTGGGCCCAGTCGGGGGGTTGGGACCATCGATCGATCTGATCAGGGGGCACTTATTTTAAAAAATACTGGGCGGTGATTTTTTGGGTAACCCCATGAAGGATCTACTTGAAATTATCTACCCCAGAAAAATTTTGATTTTATTGATTTCAAATTTTAAAATTGCGTGTTGATTTCTGGGAGCCCCCTACAGTGGGCGAACGTTCGAGCCCCCCAACCCCTTTTTTATCAAAACGCGTTTCTAGCTTTTCCTTTGTTTTTTTTTTGTCTCCCCACAAAAAATGCATATTATCCTATAGTTGACTTTTTGGAAAAATTTTTGGGGAAGGGCTTTTTCCCGTAGGAAAAAATTGCTTCTCGTTGTGTAAATTGCGACCGTGGGAACTACAGGTTATATGAAAAAATTTTTAGTGTACGTCCCGGGATTTTAAAAAAAGAAACTAAAGAAAGTCACTCCACTCCACTAATTTCCAAATTTTAAAAAACTGGGGGTTTGTTTTCTACTAAAAATAAAAAAATGTTTTTCTGGGTATTCACTGGTTTTTCACTAATTATAAAGCGACTACACACAGGGCCAGGAAAATTATTTAAAAAACTGACCACTGGGAAGATTTGGCGACTTTTGGGGCCCGGGCCCCTATAGGGTTTTCACTTCTTTAAAATTCACCCGTTTTTTAAATGACACTTTAGCCTTTATCATCTATATACTAGGGAGCCACTGTAGTATACACTATACACTATGTATACACAATGTTATCAGGGAGACTTTCTTTCCTCTGACAAAGAAAAGTTCTATTATTATTATTTTGCACACGGAAGACAGGCCTATTATTCCCCTCTTGTAGTAAACTCTGCTAGGTAGTGCACACTAATTCTCATTTTTTGACTCAGTATATAATGTTTTCCGCCCAAGATTGGTTCCAGGCGCTAGAGGGATGTATCGTATAGGATTGATGGCACAAATTAAAGTTCTAGCACGTAAGAGCGACCGTGAAAACACGAGAAAACCCGGAGGACAATGAGGCACGCGGAGCACAACGACAAACACCCAGATACCGATACATACACCAAGATACAGATATTAATGCCGGAAAAAAAATTCCCCCCCAGTACCAGCAATACCACCAGTCTGATGACATTCTTCTTTGCAAATATACAGGGTCTAAAGCCAGCAACAAACAACAAAAAATACCTTTCATCCATGGACTGCTTGCAGAGGCAAAGGCAATGTTCACGGCTTTCACTGAGACCCACATAAAGGATCACTTGGACAATGAAATATGGATCCCAGGTTACAACCTATACAGATGTGACAGAGTGAACAGGCAAAAAGGTGGGGTTGGCATGTACATTGCAGAGTCACTTGTTTGCACAGAACTGCTTAATGCCTCAAATGATGTAGTGGAAGTTTTAGCAGTAAAGATCGAGAACCAAAACCTAGTCATTGTGGTAGTCTACAAGCCTCCGGATGCAACATCCCAGCAATTCCAGGAACAGCTTTTAAAAATTGACCACTGTCTGGAAAATCTTCCAGCTCCTGCACCCAACATCTTGCTCCTGGTGGATTTCAACTTAAGGCACCTAAAATGGAGGAATATAGCAAATAATATTGTTGCAGCAATAACACCAGGAGGCAGCACTGATGAAAGCTCACACTCACACGAGCTTTTAAATCTCTGCACAAAATTCAATTTAAACCAGCAAATAATAGAGCCTACTAGACTGGAGAATACACTAGACTTCATCTTCACTAAAAATGATGATCTGATAAGAAATGTCACCATATCAAAAACAATATACTCAGATCACAACATAATTGAGGTTCAGACATGTATGCGTGGAGCCCCAGACAGACATAATGAAATTAGTCACGAGGGAGCATTCACCAAATTCAACTTCAATAACAAAAACATAAAGTGGGACCAAGTAAACCAAGTCCTAACCGATATAAGCTGGGAAGATATACTAAGCAACACAGACCCCAACTTATGCCTAGAACAGATTAACTTGGTGGCACTCGATGTATGCACAAGGCTTATTCCTCTAAGAAAAAGGAGGAGTAGATGTAAAATAGAAAGAGACAGGCGCTCCCTTTACAGGCGACGGAAAAAAATAACAGAGAGGCTAAAAGAGGTCAATATATCTGAAATGCGTAGGGAGACACTGGTCAGAGAAATAGCAAGCATCGAACTTAAGCTAAATGAATCTTATAGGAGTCAGGAATCGCCAGTAGAACTATAAGCCATAAATGAAATCGAAAGAAACCCAAAGTATTTCTTCTCCTATGCCAAATCAAAGTCGAGAACAACGTCCAGTATTGGGCAACTACTTAAACAAGATGGGTCCTACACAGATGACAGCAAGGAAATGAGTGAGCTGCTAAAGTCCCAATATGACTCAGTTTTTAGCAAGCCGCTAACCAGACTGAGAGTCGAAGATCAAAATGAATTTTTTATGGGAGAGCCTCAGAATTTGGTTAACACAAGCCTATCCGATGTTATCCTGACGCCAAATGACTTCGAACAGGCGATAAATGACATGCCCATGCACTCTGACTCAGGGCCAGACTCAAGGAACTCCGTGTTCATCATGAACTGCAAGAAGCCCCGATCACGAGCCTTAACCATCCTATGGAGAGGGAGCATGGACACGGGGGTCGTCCCACAGTTACTAAAAACAACAGACATAGCCCCACTCCACAAAGGGGGCAGTAAAGCAACAGCAAAGAACTACAGACCGATAGCACTAGCATCCCATATCATAAAAATCTTTGAAAGGGTCCTAAGAAGCAAGATCACCACCCATCTAGAAACCCATCAGTTACACAACCCAGGACAACATGGGTTTAGAACAGGTCGCTCCTGTCTGTCTCAACTATTGGATCACTACGACAAGGTCCTAGATGCACTAGAAGACAAAAAGAATGCAGATGTAATATATACAGACTTTGCAAAAGCCTTCGACAAGTGTGGCCATGGCGTAACAGCGCACAAAATGCGTGCTAAAGGAATAACAGGAAAAGTCGGTCGATGGATGTATAATTTCCTCACAAACAGAACACAGAGAGTAGTAGTCAACAGAGTAAAGTCCGTGGCAGCTACGGTGAAAAGCTGTGTTCCACAAGGCACAGTACTCGCTCCCATCTTGTTCCTCCTCCTCATATCTGACTTAGACAAGGATGTGAGCCACAGCACCGTGTCTTCCTTTGCAGATGACACCCGAATCTGCATGACAGTGTCTTCCATTGCAGACACTGCAAGGCTCCAGGCGGACATCAACCAAATCTTTCAGTGGGCAGCAGAAAACAATATGAAGTTCAACGATTTAATTCTTCTCATCAGCTTCACATCATCTGCGAATAGCGAAACTTCAGAGTCTATTTCTTCACTCATGATATTCACATATATCAAAAATAACACTGGTCCTAGAACTAACCCCTGTGGAACCCCGCTCGTCACATTCACAGTGGGCGCCAGTGATCGAAGAATTAGACTCTGAAGTGTCCCCTATTCGCAGATGATGTGAAGCTGATGAGAAGAATTAATTCGGATGAGGATGAGGCAGGACTGCAAAGAGACCTGGACATGCTGGACACGTGGTCCAGAAACTGGCTTCTCGAATTCAACCCTGCCAAATGCAAAGTCATGAAGATTGGGGAGGGGCTAAGAAGACCGCAGACAGAGTATATGCTAGGTGGACAAAGACTACAGACATATGCTGAATGTTGAAGACAGAGTAAAACAACTGAAGCTAAATCATGTTTTTAAAATTGCTCACAAACAGTGTCCAGAATATCTTGCTGTCAATTTTGTCAAGGTTGGGAACCAAAGCAATCATAGTACTAGGGGGAGAGAGCGCAACTTTGTAGTACCCACAGTCATTGGCCAGGCTTCAAACACCTTTTATTGTACAGCAATAAAGGAATGGAACAGACTGCCTGCACATGTCAAAGCCAGTCATAGCATGAACCAGTTCAAGAAGAGTGCCAAAAGGTGTCTGATGAATGTAGCTACAGAAAGGGAGGAGAATGATTTTCTATTTTTTAGCTAACATACGTGTAAATTTTACCTTATCCCTAGTAATGACCCTCGTATTGTAGATAGTCTTAATGACCTTGGTGTAGTAGATAGTCTTTTTAGTATGATAATAAGATGTTATCTTCATTATAGAATAATAAGAAAATTTATAAATTTTCATTTTAATAAAAAGGAAAAAAGGGACCCCAAGGGAAAATAATCACTCGTCTGACTTTTTGGGTTATCCAGGTTCTCTAACATATGTGATTAATAATTCTATGAAACTGTATTTGTGTCCCTGAAAAATTTAATGGGGAGAAAGATTTTGGGGTGCCCATAACCCCGGCATTCCCCGGAGGCAACACACCAAATAACTGCTGCAGCTTCGGCGCCTGGCAAACCTGAGAATAGAGTTCGATATTTTAATAAGGATCGCTAAAGACACTGTACACTGTGTATGAAAGCCCTTGGGAGTATGCTGTATGAATATGTGTGCGTGTGGCGTGTGTGATGTGTGTGTGGTGTGTGTGGTGTGTGGTGTGTGTATACTCACCTAGTTGAGGTTGCGGGGGTTTCGATCCGAGCTCCGGCCCCCGCCTCTTCACTGATCGCTACTAGGTCCCCTTCCTGACCGTGGTTTTTCATACCTTCTTAAACTATGTATGATCCTGTCCATACTCGTTTCCCCTACTACTTACTTGTGGCTGAAAAAATACTTCCAACACCCTGTGTTTATCTGTGTCCCTTCCCAACTGTGTCCCCCTTGTTACTGTGCCCAAATTTTGGGGAAAACATCCTGTCTTTGTCCACCTGTCATTCCCTCAGTATTTTGTATGTCGTTATCATGTCCCCCTATCTCTCCTGTCCTCCATTTTCGTCAGGTTGATTTTCCTTTAACCCCTTTCCCGTAGGACATACCCCTTAGCTTGGGGGTTCCCTTTTTGCAAACCTTTGCACTTTCCTAGTTTCTTCGTGTTGGCTAGGTTGGGTTCCAAACTGGGGCCGCTACTCCAATATGGGCCCAACTACACGGTTTTACAGGGGCCTGAAAATTCCTTATTTAAAATGTCGAATGCTGTTTTGAGGTTTGCTAGGGCCATTTCTGCAGCATTTTTGGTTGATGTGGCTCAGGGGGATGTGCTGGTGTTATACTCACCCAAGATCTTTTTCTTGATAGGTTTGTAGTCTCTGGCCCCTAGATTACTCCGTCTGCGGCTTCTTTGCCCTTCCCAAACTTCAGACTTTGCACTTGGGGGATTGAATCCCGGAGCCCCTTTGGACAAAGGGCTGCAGCCGTCCGATCCCTTTGTATTTTTCCCGGTCTTCGATCAGTAATTCTTTAACAACTTCCTCATCTGCAAAAAAGGGGGCACCTCAGAGTCTATTCTTCCTCATGTCATTCACAAATACCCGAAACAGCACTGGTCCAGGACTGACCCTTTGGGCCCCGCTGGGCACAGGTGCCCCCTCTGACACTCGCCCCCTTTCCCTGACTCGCTGTTTTCTTTTTGAAATTTTCCCTGATCCCTTGTAGTGCCTTCCCTGTTATCCCTGCTTTGGTCCTCCCGTTTTTTTCACCAAACTCTTGGTGGAACTGTGTTAAACGCCTTCTTGCCCGTCAAGAATATGCCAAACCACCCACCCCCCCTCTCTTGCTTACTGCTGTCCCATTCAAAGAACCCAGTAGGTTTTTTGACACAGGATTCCCACCTGAAACCAGTTGGCTGCGTTGATGAGTCATTTTTTTCTAGGTTTCCCCATCTTCGATAATCTTCTCCTGATTTTGCATCTATACATGTTAGTGACACTGGTCTGTAGTTAATGCTTCATGCTGTCTCCTTTTTTAAAGATTGGGGACTACATTTGCTGTCTTCCATGCCTCAGGCAATCTCCCTGTTTCGATAGATGTATTGAATATTGTTGTTAGGGGTACACATAGCGCCTCTGCTCCCTCTCTCAATACCCATGGGGAGATGTTATCTAGCCCCATTCACTTCTTCCTCGGTTTTGTGCACTGTGTCCAGCACATGGTGGTGTACCCCACCTCTCCGTCTTTGTGGAGCCCTTCTGTCTCCTCTGTGAACACTTCTTTGAATCTCTTGTTGAGTTCCTCACATACTTCACGGTCATTTCTTGTTGTCTCTCCTTTTTCCCTTCCCAAGCCTGATTACCTGATCCTTGACTGTTTTTTTTCCTCCTGATGTGGCGTACAACAGTTTTCGGGTCAGATTTGGCTTTTCGCTGCAATGTCTTTTTAATATTGTCTTTGGCCTCCCTTCTGTTGCCTAGTTTCAAATGAGGTGTTGAAGATCTTTGTTAATGGCACACACAGTATCTCTGCTCCCTCTTTAAGGACCCATGGAGAGATGTTGTGCATATTCGTTTCGAGTGTGTGTGTGTGGTGTGTTTGTGTGTGTGTGGTGTGTGTGGTGTTGTGTGTTGTGTGTGTGTACTCACCTAGTTTTACTCACCTAGTTGAGGTTGCGGGGTCGAGTCCGAGCTCCTGGCCCCGCCTCTTCACTGATCGCTACTAGTCACTCTCCCTGAGCCGTGAGCTTTATCATATCTCTGCTTAAAGCTATGTATGGATCCTGCCTCCACTACATTGTTTCCCCAAACTATTCCACTTACTGACTACTCTGTGGCTGAAGAAATACTTCCTAACACCCTGTGATTCATCGTGTCTTCAGCTTCCAACTGTGTCCCCTTGTTACTGTGTCCAATCTCTGGAACATCCTGTCTTTGTCCACCTTGTCAATTTCCTCTCAGTATTTTGTATGTCGTTACATGTCCCCCCTATCTCTCCTGTCCTCCAGTGTCGTCAGGTTGATTTCCCTTAACCTCTCCTCGTAGGACATACCTCTTAGCCTCTGGGGCTAGTCTTGTTGCAAACCTTTGCACTTTCTCTAGTTTCTTCACGTGCTTTGGGTAGGTGTGGTTCCAAACTGGTGCCGCATACTCCAATAAGGGCCTAGCGTACACGGTGTAACAGGGTCCGAATGATTTCCTTATTAAGATGTCGGAATGCTGTTCTGAGGTTTTTCTAGGCTCCCATATGCTGCAAACAGTTATTTTGTTTATGTGCGCTTCAGGAGATTTTGCCTGGTGTTATACCACCCCCAAGATCTTTTTCCTTGAGTGAGGTTTGTAGTCTCTGACTCCCTAGACTGTACTCTGTCTGTGGCCTTCTTTGCCCTTCCCCAATTTTTCATGACTTTGCACTTGGTGGATTGAACTCCAGGAGCCAATTGCTGGACCAGGTCTGCAGCCTGTCCAGATCCCTTTGTAGTTCTGCCTGGTCTTCGATTTGAGTGAATCTTCTCATCAACTTCACGTCATCTGCAAACAGGGACACCTCAGAGTCTATTCCTTCCGTCATGTCGTTCACAAATACCAGAAACAGCACTGGTCCTAGGACTGACCCCTGCGGGACCCCGCTGGTCACAGGTCCCCCACTCTGACACCTCGCCACGAAACCATGACTCCTGCTGTCTTCCTGACAAGTATTCCCTTTGATCCTTTGAAGTCCCTTTCCCCTGTTATCCCTGCTTGGTCCTCCAGTTTTTGCACCAATCTCTTGTGTGGAACTGTGTCAAACGCCTTCTTGCAGCCCAAAGAAAATGCAATCCACCCACCCCTCTCTCTCTTGTCTTACTGCTGTCACCATGTCATAGAACTCCAGAAAGGTTTGTGACACAGGATTTCCCGTCCCTGAAACCATGTTGGCTGCTGTTGATGAGATCATTCCTTTCTAGGTGTGTGAGTGTGTGTGAGTGTGTGTGTGTGTGTGTGTATGTGTGTGTGTGTGTGTGTGTGTGTTTGTGTACTCACCTATTTGTACTCACCTATTTGTGGTTGCAGGGGTCGAATCATAGCTCCTGGCCCTGCCTCTTCACTGATTGCTACTAGGTCCTCTCTCTCCCTGTCTCATGAGCTTTATCATACCTCACCTTAAAATTACTATATATGGTTCCCGCCTCCACTACGTCACTTTCTAGGCTATTCCACTGCCTGACAACTCTATGACTGAAGAAATACTTCCTAACATACTTTTGATTCATCTGAGTCTTCAACTTCCAATTGTGACCTCTTGTGTCTGTGTCCCTTCTCTGGAACACCCCTCTTTGCCCCACCTTGTCTATTCTGTGCAGTATTTTTATATGTCGTTATCATGCCCTCTCCTGATCCTCCTGTCCTCCAGTGTCGCAGGCCGATTTCCCTCAACCTTTCTTCGTAGGACAACCCCCGTAGCTCTGGGGCTAGTCTTGTTGCAAACCTTTGCACTTTCTCTAATTTCTTGACGTGCTTGACTGGGGTGTGGATTCCAAACTGGTGCTGCATACTCCAGTATGGGCCTGACGTAAATGGTATACAGTCTTGAACGAATCCTTTCTGAGGTATTGAACCCTAAACCTTAGGTTTGCCAGGCGCCCGTATGCTGCAGCAGTTATCTGATTGATGTGCGCATCAGGAGATATGCTCGTTGTTATACCACCCCCAGATCTTTTTCCTTGATGAGGTTTGCAGTCTTTGGCCATCTAAACTATATTGTTCCCTTCGGTGTTTTTTTGCCCTTCCCCAATCTTCATGACTTTGCATTTTGGGAGGGTTAAACTCAAGGAGCCAGTTGTTGGACCAGGCTTGTAGCCTGTCCAGGGCACTTTGTAGTCCCCGCCTGATCCTCATCCGATTTGATTCTTCTCATTAACTTCACATCATCTGCAAACAAGGACACTTCAGAGTCTATCCCTTCCGTTTTTGTCGTCACCATATACCAAGAACAGCACAGGTCCTAGGACTGACCTCTGGGGGAACCCCCCCTTGTCACAGGCGCCCACTCTGACACCCCCGTCATGTACCATGACTCGTTTTTGCCTCTCTGTCAGGTATTCTCGATCCATTGCAGTGCCTTTATCATGTGGGAGTTCGAACACGTGGATAGGGTAAAGTAATACTCATGTGGCTGGTAGTACGTATAATTATAACAGTAAGTATGGAAGAGCCAAACAGCCGCCTGCCACCTTGCTCACTCTTGTATAACTGACTGCCCACAGTACCCATATTGAGGGGGGTCTTTGAATACGCTTGTCAGCACATATAATACGACAGTGACTATGGGGACGTTGGTAGTGAGTCATCTATGGTCCTGTTCTGGTAACTGGTTACTACACTGAAAAGGTTTGGCGACGCTAACGTATGGGCGTCCCGACATAAGCTAATACAAACTAGAATGGCAGGTGTATGGCTTGGGCTGATTCTATGCAATGTCAAAGTACACAACAATTGAACATTAAACATACATAGTAGAACATTGGAATGGAAGCTTACGTAACTGAACTGTAATGCAATACAATATATAAATAGCACAACTCATCGAAATGATATCATTGAATAAACTCATTGAATTAAACTCAACAAATGAAACTCAACGTTAAGATTACACAATAAATATAAAAAAAAATTGATCGATCGATCTGTATTCATGTACTACGGATTCTGAGGGAAAGGGAAAAAACAAGAAAGAGTGTTTAACGAAAGCAGATTCGTGCACTCAAATCAGACTGTTTAAAATCTCAGAATTCGGAGAGAACATGAAACAAAAAAAAAAAATCTTGAATACAGATAAGTCGATACTCTAATTATTCATCTATACAGGTTATTACATTTAACCCCAACTCTGCTAGGGTAAGAATTTACATATGCAGAATGGGTGTTTCGGAGGCAAAAATTTTGTTTCTTCAAATCTGCTGTATTTTGAAACA
>NW_026464377.1:0-14914 GCF_026875155.1 Cherax quadricarinatus
CATCAGTCTGTACGTAGGAGAAACTTGAAGAACAGGAGAATGAGGTAATCAGTCCCTCAACCTTGAGTCGATGTGTTCAGTCCATCAATCTTGAACAGAATACGGCATATCAGCGGAGAAGCAGCTTATAAACCGTATGGCAGGCTGCTTCTCCGCTGATATGCCGTATTCTGTTCAAGATTGATGGACTGAACACATCGACTCAAGGTTGAGGGACTGATTACCTCATTCTCCTCCTGTTCTTCAAGATTTCTCCTACGTACGGACTGATGAAGCCACTGTGTGGCGAAACGTTTCCACAATAAAGATACCCAAGAGTTGCACATGTGTCTAATTTATCAACATGTCGGTTCTCTGAACCATTCATCTACAAACAGACATGTTGATAAATTAGACACATGTGCAACTCTTGGGTATCTTTATTGAGGAAACGTTTCGCCACACAGTGGGCTTCATCAGTCCAACCCGTAAGGAGAAACTGGAAGAACAGGAGGAGAATGAGGTAATCAGTCCCTCAACCTTGAGTCGATGTGTTCAGTCCATCAATCTTGAATAGAATACGGCATATCAGCGGAGAAGCAGCTTATAAACCGTATGGCAGGAGCGGTGCACCAGTCATAGGTCGTGTCACATTTGTCAGGTAAGACACATATGCAACAGTTAGACATCTTTATTCCGAAATAAAGATGTCTAACTGTTGCATATGTGTCTTACCTGACAACCTGTCGGTATTGTATACCATTTTGATGTTCATCGTGTCACATTTGTTCAATGTGGAAGTAGGTCGTGCCCAAGAATTAGGCAAGCGAAGAATTCCTAAGTATTAAGATCCCAAGAAGTTGCAGTGTCTGACAGATTTGTAGATGAATGGTTCAGAGAACAGACATGTTGATAAATTAGACACATGTGCAACTGAAAGTTAAGACACATGTGCAACATCTGGAAATCTTTATTGTAGACGTTTCGCCATCCAGTGGCTTTATCAATGCAGATTCTGTAATAAAGTTGGTAGAATTACCGACAATATGTATAGTAAAAGGACACAAGTGCAACTAATGTGACATTTATTGTGGCAACGTTTCGCTCTCCAGGAGCTTTATCAAGCCATAGTAATGGCTTGATAAAGCTCCTGGAGAGCGAAACGTTGCCACAATAAATGTCACATTAGTTGCACTTGTGTCCTTTTACTATAAATACAGATTCTAGAACGTAATAGGAAGACAGTAGAACTATATACAAAAGATGAGGTAATCAGTCCCTCGGCCTTGGAGTTAGTGTTCACAGCATCATGGTGGAGGAGAATCTGGAGCAAAGGCAAGAAGACTGGCGGTTATATAGGCGTCAGTGGATAGGGACGGGCAGCAGACGAGGGCAGTCACTGGTAGGCGGGATTCCCCATTGGAAGTAGGTCCTTCCCAAAGAGATGGGTTAGTTGCAGCAGCCGTGAAGGTCTTGTAGATGTCCTCTGAACCAAGATTCCATGATGTTGCAGTGTCTGACAAGTTGTGCAAGAAAGGTATAAAATACCGACAATATGAAAGTTAAGACACATGTGCAACATCTGGATATGATAAAGCCACTGGATGGCGAAACGTCTACAATAAAGATATCCAGATGTTGCACATGTGTCTTAACTTTCATACTGTCGGTATTTTATACCTTTCTTGCACAACTTGTCAGACACTGTAACATCATGGAATCTTGGTTCAGAGGACATCTACAACCCCCTTTCTTCACGGCTGCTGCAACTAACCCATCTCTTTGGGAAGGACCTACTTCCAATGGGGAATCCCGCCTACCAGTGACTGCCCTCGTCTGCTGCCCGTCCCTAACCACTGACGCCTATATAACCGCCAGTCTTCTTGCCTTTGCTCCAGATTCTCCTCCACCACGATGCTGTGAACACTAACTCCAAGGCCGAGGGACTGATTACCTCATCTTTTGTATATAGTTCTACTGTTTCCTTTTATGTCCTAGAATCTGTATTGATGAAGCCACTGGATGGCGAAACGTCTACAATAAAGATATCCAGATGTTGCACATGTGTCTTACTTTCATATTGTCGGTATTTTATACCTTTCTTGCACACATGTGCAACTCTTGGGTATCTTTATTGAGGAAACGTTTCGCCACACAGTGGCTTCATCAGTCCAAACGTAGGAGAAACTGGAAGAACAGGAGGAGAATGAGGTAATCAGTCCCTCAACCTTGAGTCGATGTGTTCAGTCCATCAATCTTGAATAGAATACGGCATATCAGCGGAGGAGCAGCTTATAAACCGTATGGCAGGAGAGGTGCAGCAGTCATAGGTCGTGTCACATTTGTTCAATGTGGAAGTAGGTCGTTGCCCAAGAATTAGGAAAAGCAAAGAATTCCTAAGTTTTAAAAGATCCAAGAAGTTGAACAATGACATTAAAATGGTATAAAATACCGACAGATTGTTAGGTAAGACACATATGCAACAGTTAGGTATCTTTATTTCGAAACGTTTCGCCTACACAGTAGGCTTCTTCAGTCGAGTACAGAAAAGTTGATAGAAGCAGAAGTTTACTTCATATTGTTTCAGAAAAACGGAACAATGCTCTTCTCCAGACTGAGGGACTGACCACCTCAAAACTTTAAGGGTGATGGACTGATTACATCGTCTTCAAGTATCTTCTGCTTCTAATCAACTTTACTGTACTCGACTGAAGAAGCCTACTGTGTAGGCAAACGTTTCGAAATAAAGATACCTAACTGTTGCATATGTGTCTTACCTAACAAGTTGAACAATAAAATGGTATAAAAAAACCGACAGGTTGTTAGGTAAGACACATATGCAACATTTAAAGGTATTTTTTATTTCGAAAACGTTTCGCCTACACAGTAGGCTTCTTCAGTCGAGTACAGAAAAGTTGAAGAAGCAGAAGATACTTGAAGACGATGTAATCAATCCATCACCCTTAAATTTTTGAGGTGGTCAGTCCCTCAGTCTGAGAAGAGCATTGTTCCATGGAAATGAAACAATAGGAGATGAAGTGACAGGATGGAGCCTTATATAGCGCCAAGAGGTGAGACGTGGGGTCACTAAAAAAGGTAAGAACTCAGATGCTGGAGGTCAGGTCCCCTCTCAAATCACCGTTCTCACAGTGGGAGGTTGTCGAAGTTGATTGTAGGTCTGTACCAAGTTACCCTTGTGTTGCAGTGTTGACAGATTGAACATTAAAAGGGGTATAAAATACCGACAGGTTGTTAGGAAAGACACATATGCAACAGTTAGGTATCTTAATTTCGAAACGTTTCGCCTACACAGTAGGCTTCTTCAGTCGAGTACAGAAAAGTTGATAGAAGCAGAAGATCTTGAAGACGATGTAATCAGTCCATCACCCTTTAAGTTTTGGGGTGGTCAGTCCCTCAGTCTGGAGAAGAGCATTGTTCCATGGAATGAAACAATATGGAGATGAAGTGACAGGATGGAGCCTTCATCCATGGAACAATGCTCTTCTCCAGACTGAGGGACTGACCACCTCAAAACTTTAAGGGTGATGGACTGATTACATCGTCTTCAAGTATCTTCTGCTTCTATCAACTTTTCTGTACTCGAATGAAGAAGCCTACTGTGTAGGCGAAACGTTTCGAAATAAAGATACCTAACTGTTGCATATGTGTCTTACCTACGTTTGGACTGATGAAGCCACTGTGTGGAGAAACGTTTCCTCAATAAAGATACCCAAGAGTTGCACATGTGTCTAATTTATCAACATGTCTGTTCTCTGAACCAATCATCTACAAAGCTGTAGGTAGTGTTTACAGCTAAAACTCGTGGGCTTTCTGAAATTCATCTCCATGTCTTGGACTTTTTAGGAGGGTTGAATTACGGCTCCTAAGTATGTTGAATGAGTCGAGGTGAAGCTCCTTTGCCATTTGAGTTTTAGATCCAGCCACTGGAACTCTCGTGTCTACCTGGAGATTATTCCGGGGATCAACGCCCCCGCGGCAGGTCCTTTACAATCCATCCCACTAACAAAACATTTGCCCAACCCAATTTTCAATGCCACCCAAGAAATAAGCTCTGATAACTCTATCCACTGTCATATGCAACTCCCACTCAAATCCAACCCCTCTCACTCATGTATTTATCCAACCTATATTTGAAACTACCCAAGGCTTTAGCCTCAATAACGCAACTAGGTAGACTGTTCCACTCATCAACTACCCTATTTCCAAACCTATACTTTCCTACATCCCTTCTAAATCTAAACTTGTCCAATTTGAATCCATTACTGCGGGTTCTCTCCTGGAGAGATATCCTCAAGACCTTGCTAATATCCCCCTTATTAATACCCATCATCCACTTATACACTTCGATCATGTTAAACGAAGAATGAGGGGAGACAAGTGAATGTAATTTAAGGGTCTTCAATCTTTCTTCATAAGGAAGATTTCTAATGGTATGTATTAATTTAGTCATTCTACGCTGCATAATCTAGGTGAGGCCTTACTAAAGATGTATAAAGCTGAAGTATAACCGCTGGACTTCTGTTGCTTACACTTCTTGATATATATCCCAGCAATCTATTTGCCTTATTATGCATGCTTAGGCACTGCTGTCTTGGTTTAAGGTTGCTGCTTACCATAACCCCCAAATCCTTCTCGCATTCTATACGGCTAAATTCAACATTATTAAGCTGGTAGGTGCTAGGGTTATGGACATTATCGAGCTTTAGAACTTTACATTTATCTACATTGAACTGCATCTGGCACTTTTCTGACCACGAATTGAGTTTTTCTAAATTCTCCTGAAGTTGTGAGACCTCAACGTCTGAATCGATTATCCTACCTATCTTCGTGTCATCAGCAAATTTGCTTATGTCACTAGTAATTCCCTCGTCAAGGTCGTTTATATATATAATAAACAACAATGGGCCTAAAACTGATCCCTGCGGAATGCCACTTGTTACAGATCTCCACTCAGATTTAACCCCATTTATGCACACTCTCTGCTTCCTATTAGTGAGCCATGACTCGATCCATGACAGCATTTTTCCCCCAATGCCAAGAGCAGCCACTTTCTTCAAAAGTCTCTGATGAGATACTCTATCAAAAGCCTTGCTAAAATCTAAATAAACAATATCGAACTCTTTATCCTGATCAACGGCCTCAAAAGCTTTGCCGAAGAAGGTTAATAAATTAGGGAGGAACGGCCCCTAGTGAAACCATGTTGAGTATCATTAATCAAATTATGCCTATCGAGATGGCTTCTAATATTATCAACTATAATTGACTAGTAATTTGCCTACAATTGAGGTTAGGCTTATTGGGCGGTAATTTGACGATAACGACTTGTCCCCTGATTTAAAAATAGGAACTACATTAGCCATCTAACATATCAGGCACTACACCTGTTTGAAGAGATAAATTAAAAATATTCTACGACTTCAAGGGTGATAGACTGATTACATCGTCTTCACATCTCTACTGTTCCTGCCTACTTTCTGTATTCGACTGAAGAAGCCTACTGTGTAGGCGAAACGTTTCGGAATAAAGTTGCCTAACTGTTGCCTATGTGTCTTACCTACCAACCTGTCGGTATTGTATACCATTTTGATGTTCATCTTGTCAGACACTGCAACACATGGCCTCTTGGTACAGAAAACGCCTTAGACAACCTTTCAAGTGAGAACTGTTGGATCTGACAGGGACCTGACCTCTCAGTGGCTACACTCTCACTACTACTACTACTCTGCACCTCTCCTTCCGACAGTATTTAAGTCTCCGCACTGTCGCTTGATCTTCAGATAGTTTCCTGACTATGGAACTGAACTTCTCCAGGCCGAGGGACTGACAACCTCAAATTCTACGACTTCAAGGGTGATGGACTGATTACATCGTCTTCACATCTTTACTGTTCCTGCCTACTTTCTGTATTCGACTGAAGAAGCCTACTGTGTAGGCGAAACGTTTCGGAAAAAAGTTCTAACTGTTGCATATGTGTCTTACCTAACAACCTGTCGGTATTGTATACCATTTTGATGTTCATCTTGTCAGACACTGCAACACGTGGCATCTTGGTACAGAAAACACCTTGGACAAGCTTTTCAAGTGAGAAGGGTTGGATCTGAGAGGGACATGACCTCTCAGTGGCCTCTCACTACTACTATACTACTACTACTACTACTACCCTGCCCCTTTCCCTTCCGACAGTATTTAAGTCTCCGCACTGTCGCTTGATCTTCAGATAGTTCCTGACTATGGAACTGAACTTCTCCAGGCCGAGGGACTGACAACCTCAAATTCTACGACTTTAAGGGTGATGGACTGATTACATCGTCTTCACATCTCTACTGTTCCTGCCTACTTTCTGTATTCGACTGAAGAAGCCTACTGTGTAGGCGAAACGTTTCGGAATAAAGTTGCCTAACTGTTGCCTATGTGTCTTACCTACCAACTTGTCGGTATTGTATACCATTTTGATATTCATATTAGTTAAAGGTTCACAGAGTTCCACTTTACACTCCCTAAGAATCCTTGAAAAAAGTTCATCAGGGCCCGGGGACTTATTTTGCTTTAACCGGTCTATCTGTTTGATTTCGCTAGTGATTGTGATACTGCATAATTTATCATCTTCAAGCCCACTATAAAAATTAATTACTGGGATATTGTCAGTGTCTTCCTGAGTGAAAACCGAAAGAAAATAATTATTAAGAAAAGATAACATTTCATTCTCCTTGTCAGTGAGATGCCCAGAGTTATTTTTAACGGGACCTATCTTATCTCTAACTTTTGTTCTATAAACCTGGAAAAAACTTTTTGGGTTAGTTGTCGAATCCCTAGCAACTCTAATTTCATAGTCCTGCTTAGCCCTTCTTATCCCCTTTTTAACGTCCCTCTTAATGTCAATACGTATACTGATTCATAAGATGACCCTCACCTCTTCTGATACGCCTATAAATTCCTTTCTTCTGTCCTAAAAGAAATTTGAGCCTATTCATCCATTTGGGGTCATTTCTATTCGATCTAATTTCCTTATATGGGATAAATGTCCTTTGCGCAGCATATATTGCATTAAGAAAGCTGTCATACTGATAGCTCTCTTCGTTACTCCAGTCTACAGATAAGTGTTCTCTAAGCCCACCATAATCTGCTAAGCGAAAATCTGGAACTGTTACTGAGTTATCCCTACAATCATACTTCCATTCAATGCTAAATGTAATTGATTTGTGGTCGCTAGCACCCAGTTCCTCTGAAATTTCTAAATTATTAACAAGGGATTCATTGTTTGCCAGAACTAAGTCAAGCAGGTTATTTCCCCTTGTAGGCCCTGTCACAAACTGCTTCAAAAAACAATCCTGAACTACTTCTAAGAAGTCGTTTGATTCTAAATTCCCAGTCAAGAAATTCCAATCAATATGACTAAAGTTAAAGTCTCCTAGAATTACTACATTATCGTGCCTTGTGGCCTTAACAATTTCCTCCCATAGTAGTCTCCCTTGGTCCATATCTAAGTTTGGGGGACGGTATATTACACCTAAAATCAATTTTTCATGTCCCTCTGAAAATTCTATCCAGACTCTGTATGTGTTTCTTCAGACTTAATACCCGTTTTTATGCAACAGTTCAAGCGATCTCGGACATAGTGCCACCCCACCCCCCTTCCCGATACTTCTGTGTACTTGGAACAATTTAAAACCCTCTATGTGACATTCAGCAGGCATGTCCCGATTTTTCATATTGAACCACGTTTCAGTTAAGGCAAATACATCAATGTTACCTGCACTAGCAACTAGTCTTAACTTGTCTATCTTACTCCTAGCATTACGACTATTTGTGTAATATATATTCAAGGACCCTCCCTTCTCTTTTTTCTTCCTGATTTCTGTTCCTCCACTACGCCTGTTACTCTCCTTACCACCTAATGCCATTGGATTTCCTATGTTCATCAATAACTCTTCCTCATTCTGCCTATAACTGGTTTCCTTAAAACTCACATTATCACTACCCTCAAAATGCATTGATTTTCCACAAAAACCCATACCACTATCTATTTCTAGTTTAAAGACCTAACTGCTCCCTCAACTGCGTTGGCCAGTGCTCCCACCCCAAACCTAGATAAGTGGACCCCATCCCTGGCATACATGTCATTTCCACCATAGAAGAGGTCCCAGTTGTCAATGAATGTCACTGCATTTTCCTTACAGTGACTCATGAAATCGTAATGACACGATTGCTAACAAACCATACCATGGGCGGGATTGAACCTGCAGTCAGAGAGTCTCAAAACTCCAGACCGTCGCGTTAGCCACTGGACCAGCTAGCCACAATAAGATTCGTCCAACTAGGTATATTTCTACACCATAGGAAGGTTAGCATAGGCACCACTGTGGCCACAAATGCAAGTTTTTACAGACAAATCTCCAGCTAGTGTGGCCGTGACGAACTCTAGCTCAAGTTCCCTCAATGCCGTCACGAAATCGTAACGACACGATTGCAAACAAACCATACCACAGGCGGGATTGAACCCGCGGTCAGAGTCTCAAAACTACAGACCGTCGCGTTAGCCACTGGACCAGCTAGCCATGAATCTTATTGTGGCTAGCTGGTCCAGTGGCTAATGCGACAGTCTGGAGTTTTGAGACTCTCTGACCACGGGTTCAATCCCGCCCGTGGTATGGTTTCCTTACAGTATTTGTCTAGCCAACAATTGACACCAATTGCCCTGGACAACCATTCATTTCCAACTCTTCTCCTTGGCAAAATGCCACATATGACAGGTTTCCCACCCTTCCTCCTAATTATCTCTATTGCTGACCTATACCTGCTAATCAGGTCCTCACTCCTACGTCTGCCGACATCGTTGCCTCCAGCACTGAGATAATAGGATTGCTCCCATTACCTCTCATGATGTCATCCAGACGGCTAACAATATCCTTCATCCCAGCCCCAGGAAAACACACACACTGCCTCCTACTGCTATCCTTCAAGCAGAATGCCCTATCCATGTACCTAATCTGGCTATCCCCAACAACAACAATGTTTTTTATTTGACTTAAGAAATCGTAATGACACGATTGCAAACAAATCATTCCCCCGGCCGGGATTGAACCCGCAGTCATAGAGTCTCAAAACTCCAGCCCGTCGCGTTAGCCACTAGACCAGCTAGCCACAATAAGATTCATCCAACTAGGTATATTTCTACACCATAGGAAGGTTAGCACAGGCACCTCTGTGACCACAAATGCAAGTTTTTACAGACGAATCTCCAGCTAGCGTGGCCGTGACGAACTCTAGCTCAATCGTGTCATTACGATTTCTTAAGTCATGTTGACGGCAGTGAAGGGACTTGAGCTAGAGTTCATCACGGCCACGCTAGCTGGAGATTCGTCTGTAAAAACTTGCATTTGTGGTCACAGAGGTGCCTGTGCTAACCTTCCTATGGTGTAGAAATATACCTAGTTGGATGAATCTTATTGTGGCTAGCTGGTCTAGTGGCTAACGCGACGGGCTGGAGTTTTGAGACTTAAGTAGGGATATGATTTGTTTAATAAAGTGACAGTTTCAAATGGAGACATTCTGGCCATTTTTTTTGTCATCTTTCTGAATTCTAGGGCACAAACATTAAAGTAATCCAACGATGACTAATGGAGCCACAATATCTCCCATTCGGATAACTGGTTGTCCTGAATGGGAGGAAAATTCTAAAAATATTACATCCGCAAGAAATATTTTATTTTGCAGTGTATTTATATTTATACATTCATACATTATATGTACATTCCCTAGTTTTGCTAGCTTCCATATTAGTGCGTGTTTATTTGTTTTACTTAATTTTTAACTTTTACAGTGGTTTTATATAGTAAATTATGTGGAAGTGAACTTGGAGGTTACCTGGAGATTATTCGGGGATCAACGCCCCCGCGGCCCAGTCCATGACCAGGCCTCCTGGTGGATCATGCCCTGATCAACCAGGCTGTTACTGCTGGCCGCACGCAGTCCAACATACGAGCCACAGCCTGGCTGATCCAGCACTGACTTTAGGTATCTGTCCTGCTCTCTCTTGAAAAAGTCAAATAACGTAACCATTTATTCTTTTCTCTGAGGATGAGGGTCCCTATAACAGTTCTTGAGGTGGTACCTCCACACATAATATATATATATATATATATATATAATATATATATATATATATATATATATATATATATATATAAAAATATATATAATATATATATAAATATATATATATATATAATATATATATATATATATATATATATATATATATATTATAAAATATATATATATATGCAACAAGATAACAGTAAACAGGTGATTTCAGAATATGCAAAACAACCACTCTGAAAAAATAGAGAAATTCCAAGCGCTTTCGTGACTACTCACATTATCAAGGAACTATGAAAGTAAACCATCCAAGGAAGCTATATAAGGGGTCTGGCTAACACCTCACTATCAGATCCCACAACGGTTAAACACCTGACGTGCGCCGACTCAACTGGAGAAATCCTTTGCAAAACTCACCCCCAAACTATTCTACCCAAGAAAGTTTAAAAATGATTATTTGTCCAGTGTATTATTAAATTCTTCCCAAATTCTATTAATTATAAATGGATCTAATTTATATAAACCAAAGGAAATATTCATATTATTGCCAAAACTGCTTTTTTATGAAACAAGATTCAATTATATTCCTGTCGACCATGGACTTGCTTGATACTACTTTCTCAACTTTTTGAAAATCAATTGGATGGTTAAAATCTCTTACATGAATAAATAGAGCATTGGAATCTTGTCCAGTTCTCATGCTATATTTATGTTGTTTTAATCCTAGTTCGAGATTTTTACCAGTTTGACCGTAATAAACTTTATCGCAAATTTTACAAGGAATCTTATAGACACATCCATCAGCATTTTGGGGGGAATTCTTTATCAAAAGTTTTTTTTACTGTATCAAGATTTTTGAATACAACTTTAATATTAAAAGTCTTAAGAAGAGAAGGCATATCAACCATGTTGGTTCTCCCTTACCATGAAAACTTGGTTGATATGCCTTCTCTTCTTAAGACTTTTAATATTAAAGTTGTATTCAAAAATCTTGATACAGTAAAAAAAACTTTTGATAAAGAATTCCCCCCAAAATGCTGATGGATGTGTCTATAAGATTCATAGACCCATCCGCTGACACATCCACTCCCAAATATCTGAATGCATTCACCTCCTCCATACTCTCTCCTTCCAATCTGATATCCAATCTTTCATCACCTAATCTTTTTATCCTCATAACTACTCTTTCCTGTATTCACTTTTAATTTTCTTCTTTTGCATACCCTACCAAATTCATTCACCAATCTCTGCAACTTCTCTTCAGAATCTCCCAAGAGCACAGTGTCATCAGCAAAGAGCAACTGTGACAACTCCCACTTTATGTGCGATTCTTTATCTTTTAACTCCACGCCTCTTGCCAAGACCCTCGCATTTACTTCTCTTACAACCCCAGCTATAAATAATATTTAAAAAACCACGGTGACATCACACATCCTTGTCTAAGGCCTACTTTTACTGGGGAAAAAATTTCCCTCTTTCCTACAACTCTAACTTGAGCCTCACTATCCTCGTAAAAACTCTTCACTGCTTTCAGTAAAACCCACCTCCTATACCATACCCTGCAACATCTGCCACATTGCCCCCCTATCCACCCTGTCATACGCCTTTTCCAAATCCATAAATGCCACAAAGACCTCTTTAGCCTTATCTAAATACTGTTCACTTATATGTTTCACTTGTAAACATCTGGTCCACACACCCCTACCTTCCTAAAGCCTCCTTGTTCATCTGCTATCCTATTCTCCGTCTTACTCTTAATTCTTTCAATAACAACTCTACCATACACTTTACCAGGTATACTCAACAGACTCATCCCCCTATAATTTTTGCACTCTTTGTCCCCTTTGCCTTTATACAAAGGAACTATGCATGCTCTCTGCCAATCCCTAGGTACCTTACCCTCTTCCATACATTTATTAAATAATTGCACCAACCACTCCAAAACTATATCCCCACCTGCTTTTAACATTTCTATCTTTATCCCATCAATCCCGGCTGCCTTACCCCCTTTCATTTTACCTACTGCCTCACGAACTTCCCCCACACTCAGTTACTGACACAGGCAACACCACGTTCCTCAGTTACTGACACAGGCAACACCACGTTCCTCAGTTACTGACACAGGCAACACCACGGTCCTCAGTTACTGACACAGGCAACACCACGTTCCTCAGTTACTGACACAGGCAACACCACGTTCCTCAGTTACTGACACAGGCAACACCACGTTCCTCAGTTACTGACACAGGCAACACCACGGTCCTCAGTTACTGACACAGGCAACACCACGTTCCTCAGTTACTGACACAGGCACACTCACAACTGGCTTTTCCTCACTCCTACAAGATGTTATTCCTCCTTGCCCTATACACGAAATCACAGCTTCCCTATCTTCATCAACATTTAACAATTCCTCAAAATATTCCCTCCATCTTCCCAATACCTCTAACTCTCCATTTAATAACTCTCCTCTCCTATTTTTAACTGACAAATCCATTTGTTCTCTAGGCTTCCTTAACTTGTTAATCTCACTCCAAAACTTTTTCTTATTTTCAACAAAATTTGTTGATAACATCTCACCCACTCTCTCATTTGCTCTCTTTTTACATTGCTTCACCACTCTCTTAACCTCTCTCTTTTTCTCCATATACTCTTCCCTCCTTGCATCACTTCTACTTTGTAAAAACTTCTCATATGCTAACTTTTTCTCCCTTACTCCTCTCTATACATCATCATTCCACCAATCGCTCCTCTTCCCTCCCGCACCCACTTTCCTGTAACCACAAACTTTTGCTGAACACTCTAACATTACATTTTTAAACCTACCCCATACCTCTTCGACCCCATTGCCTATGCTCTCATTAGCCCATCTATCCTCCAATAGCTGCTTATATCTTACCCTAACTGCCTCCTCTTTTAGTTTATAAACCTTCACCTCTCCCTTCCCTGATGCTTCTATTCTCCTTGTATCCCATCTACCTTTTACTCTCAGTGTAGCTACAACTAGAAAGTGATCTGATATATCTGTGGCCCCTCTATAAACATGTACATCCTGAAGTCTACTCAACAGTCTTTTATCTACCAATACATAATCCAACAAACTACGGTCATTTCGCCCTACATCATATCTTGTATACTTATTTATCCTCTTTTTCTTAAAATATTTATTACCTATAACTAAACCCCTTTCTATACAAAGTTCAATCAAAGGGCTCCCATTATCATTTACACCTGGTACCCCAAACTTACCTACCACACCCTCTCTAAAAGTTTTCCCTACTTTAGCATTCAGGTCCCCTACCACAATTACTCTCTCACTTGGTTCAAAGGCTCCTATACATTCACTTAACATCTCCCAAAATCTCTTTCTCTCCTCTACATTCCTCTCTTCTCCAGGTGCATACACGCTTATTATGACCCACTTTTCGCATCCAACCTTTACTTTAATCCACATAATTCTTGAATTTACACATTCATATTCTCTTTTCTCCTTCCATAATTGATCCTTCAACATTACTCCTACCCCTTCCTTTGCTCTAACTCTCTCAGATACTCCAGATTTAATTCCATTTATTTCCCCCCACCAAAACTCCCCTACCCCCTTCAGCTTTGTTTCGCTTAGGACTTAGGGCCATGACATCCAACTTTTCATTCATAACATCAGCAATCATCTGTTTCTTGTCATCTGCACTACATCCACGCACATTCAAGCATCCCAGTTTTATAAAGTTTTTCTTCTCTTTTTTTTTGGTAAGTGTCTACAAAAGGGGTTACTAGCCCATTGCTCCCGGCATTTTAGTCGCCTCATACGACACACGCATGGCTTACGGAGGAAAGATTCTTTTCCACTTCCCCATGGACAATAGAAGAAATAAAGAAGAACAAGAGCTATTTAGAAAAAGGAGAAAAACCTGGATGGATGTATGTATGTATGTATGTATGTATATATGTATATATGTATGTATATATATATATATATATATATATATATATATATATATATATATATATATATATATATATATATATATATATATATATATATATATATATATATTATATATATATATATGTCGTGCCGAATAGGCAGAACTTGCGATCTTGGCTTAAATAGCAACGCTCATCTTGCCATATAGGACAAGCGAAAATTTGTGTATGCAATAATTTCGCCAAAATCATTCTTAACCTAACGAAAAAAATATATTTCACTGTGTTTGTTTAGTATTAAATTATTGTAAACAAATCTAAAATATATTTAGTTGGGTTAGGCTAAAATAAATAACTCTTGTTATAATAAGGTTAGGTAAGTTTTCTAAGATTCTTTTGGTGCAAAATTAAAAATTTTTACATTAACATTAATGAAAAATATATATCTTTAAACGTATAAGAGAAAATTTTAGAACGGACTTAATTTTAAATGAGTTCTTGCTAATTGACCAGTTTTACATATTCGGCACGACATATATATATATATATATATATATATATAATATATATATATATATATATATATATATATATTTTTTTTTTTTTTTTTCAACAAGTCGGCCGTTTCCCACCGAGGCAGGGTGACCCAAAAAAAAAAAGAAAATCCCCAAAAAGAAAATACTTTCATCATCATTCAACACTTTCACCACACTCGCACATTATCACGTGTTTTTGCAGAGGTGCTCAGAATACAACAGTCCAGAAGCATACACATATAAAGAGACACAACATATCCCTCCAAACTGCCAATATCCCAAACCCCTCCTTTAAAGTGCAGGCATTGACTTCCCATTTCCAGACTCAAGTCCGACTATATGAAAATAACCGT
>NW_026464378.1:0-13718 GCF_026875155.1 Cherax quadricarinatus
ACAGGGAAATAGCTGTTCCCTCGACTTTGTTTTTGTCTGCACAACACCCCCGAGGCGCCTATCTCCCCATAACACCTCCTCCACCCCCGCCATTACTCTCACCGCTTGGAACCACTCGTCCTGGATTTCCCGCAACCTCTCTTTAAGTATCATAATGTTGTCCATCAGAAGATACCCTCTACGCACCCTTTTACATAACAACCCGTAACCTGTCCTCCAAATAATTAAGCAACCCAAATTTAAAGAATTAATCCTTTTTCCCCTCCCTCACATAATAATGCCGAATCCGGTCCTTAGCCACACCATCCCACCACGTCACCACGTCCTCCACACCTTGTAACCTCCTCAGTTAATCTCTCCCACAGCTCTGTAGAACCCCCCAACCCCTCCTCATCTTCCAACAGACTAGTATTTAATTTCCAATATCCCCTAGAGATACTAGCCATTAGCTGCCTGACTGCGGTGGAGCGCGGTTGTGCTCGGCACCCCTCTGCTGTTTGTCAGGAGAGCTCTCATAGCAACAATATGGCGCTGAGTAATCCGACGTAGGGTGAACACTGTCGCGTTGAGCTGCTTCGTGGGGGAATTTCCCCCTCTACGGCGCAGGTGTTACTTTCGACAATCATCAGGGAAACGTACGGAGTACAGGATGATGAAGTTTATGGTGTGGCCCTGAATGGGGCCTATCGTCTATTCGTCAAGTTAGATTCGACGGCTGTGTACGAGTCGTTAGTGACGAAATTTGAGCAATGTGAGTATTGATGTAACTCCAGCTGTCAAAGTGCGACTCATAGACGTCTCTCGTCACTATACGTGGGTGAAGTTGCGAAATGTCCCCTTCGAGGCTGACGAGGAGGACTTACGAAAGGTGTTTGCAGCTTATGGTACCGTGCATCTGGCAACCCAAGGCAAGTGGGCGGCAGGTGCGTACATGGGACGTCCGGAGGGTACATTCTCCCTCAAAATGACACTGAGGCACCCGATCCCGTCATACGTCGTGATGCGGAGTTTATGGACCCAAATTCTAGTGGCGTATGCTGGGCAGCGACGAACATGCAGGTTGTGTGGGGAGTATGATCATATTGCAGCGATGTGTGGGAGACAGTGGAGGGCGCCAGCGCAAACAGGTGGAGCACCAGTTACAGGTGTGGATGTCGTTGAGGAGAATTCCAAAGGAAAACGAGGAGATGGCCGTCTGTGGAGTGAAATTGTAGAAGAGTCTCTTGTGGTGCATGATGGGCGAGGCACGAGTTGTGTGGAGCCAAAAATGGCCACTTTGCCGGTGATGGGGGAGGAAGTGCTATTTCAGCAGGAGGTGCGGGAGCTGGAGGAGGAGCTCGACGAGGTATTGAAAACTTTACCTTCTTCGGGCGAGGATAATGGCTTGGTCCGTGAAATGGTGCCTGAGTTGAAAGGAGAGTGTGGCGGGACAGGCACGAGAAGGAAGGAGGACAACTGCAGGCACAGAGAGGAGTCACCGTGCTCTGCGCGACAGGTCACAGTAGAGGTTGATGTTCACTGTGAGGAATCTTCGGAAGAAAGTATGGCGGTAGAGGGTGTCACGAGGAAGAGGGCGGCTGCGTCAGACTCAGATGATGTCCTGACGCCCGCGCAGAGGTCTGGGGGAAAGGATGATATTTCGAGACAGCCAGGGTAAGGGGATGGGAAAAAGGGGGGGGGGGGATGGTGAAAAACCCACTGTTGACCGGGGGGCAGGAGGCTCGGGGAAAGGGTTAAAGGGGAAAGGGGTTTGGAAAGTTTAGAAAGGCCTTAAGTGCATGATGGAATGGGAAGGGACTGTGTATGGTGTGAAAGGGAATGCTTTTTTATGCTTTACGGATACAGAGTGGATGTAGTCTTTCAAAGGAGAAAATTTCAGGGGGGTAGAGTGGAGGTTGGCAGGGTAAAAGGGTGTTGACTCTGCCATCGGCTGTTTGAAAGGTTGGGGGTTTAATTGAAAAGGAGGTGAGCCCGTTTGTTTTAAAAGAAGGAGGGGGGAGGGGGGGAGGGTGTTGCGTGGGAGGGTGGTGGATGGGGAGGGCCCCTTTGTAAGTGTGTACACCAGTAAAAATGAATCAAAGTAAAGAGGGTTTTGTGTGTGTGATCTAGTTTTTCCTTTCCGGGTTTCCTCAGGGGCCACTTTGGGGGGGACGGAAATTGTGTGATCAGGAGGCGGTGTGGAACCCGGGGGGCGGGGCATATTTGACAGCATTACGAACTTTTTGGTGGACGTTCAGTTGAGGGATGTGGTGGGTGGGGGAGCGGGGAGGTGGAGCATATTTTCCTGAGGCGAGGTTATGCAGTAGGTTAGCGGGTTGTAATACTCATAAGGTTTTGTCAAAGTTGTCCGTACTATTGAACTAGCTTTTTCGGATTTTAACTTTTGTAGCAGAATAAATGGGATTCCCCTAAGCTAGTTCTCTAGGAGATTTTGGGAAATTAATTCGAGTCTTTTGGAAATGGGAGGGGTTGGGGGTTTTACGACTGGGAGAGATTAATAGGAGGTAAAAGGTTGGGGCGTGGTGCGTGGTGGGTGGGGGGAAAGGCCCGGATTGGCATTATTATGGAGGGGGGGGAAAAGGATTTTTCTTTAAAATTTGGGTTCTAATTTTTTTGGGGGACATTTAGGGGTTTTATGTAAAAGGGGCAGTAGGGGGAAAATTTATCTGAGGACAACATTAATACTTAAAGAGGGTTGGGGGAAATCCAGGAAAAAGTGTTCCCCAAGCGGTAAGTAATGGCGGGGGGGGGAGGTGTTAGGGGAAGATAGCCTCCTCGTTGTGTTGCGCGGGACAAAAACAACGTCAGGGGCAAAGCTTTTCTTTTTGGAGGTTTTTGGTCGGGGGAGGGTATAGGGGGGTCAGGTTATCCACCTCGGAGGGATGGGGTTGTTTCCGGATAAGTGGACAAAAATTTGGCGGGGGAAGGGGTAGGATTAAAGGGGTTTTAGAGAGGGTGTGGGAAGTGTGCCTGTGGTTGGACACGTGATGGGGAACTTTGGGGGGAAACAAATGGGGGGAAAAAAAATTATGGAGGCTTTGAGGCCCATGAGATAGGGCAAAGCCCCGGAACGATGGCCCCGGGGGGAGTTTTATCAACAGCTTGGGGAGTTAAAAAGGGTTTTTTGGTGGGGTTTACTAAACTTGATGAAGGTAAGGGGCAGGTTGAGTGAAAGACAGGCAAAGCTGTATTTGTTTTGGGTACCGAAGGGGTAAGGAAAGCGTTCGCTCAGGGAAAAAAGCAATATCGTTGTTTGGCGGATATAAGTTTTTGAAAAAAATTTTTGGGAAAAATTGGATTAAGGTGTTGTGGGGGGGTTTGTTGGGAAAAACCCATTTTGAGTTCCAGGTAGGTCGGGGGGGTTGGGGCTGGTTTTTTAAAGGTTTTTCGAAAAAGGAAAAGGGGGGGAAGGGGGGGGGGGGTTTGCACTAGACTGGCAAGGAGCTTTTTGATGGGGTTGGAGCGGAGGCGTTGGACTTTTCTTAGGAAACAGGGATGGGGGAAAATAGGGGGAGGGGGTAGAGGCGTTTTTAGGGGCAATGGGTGAGAGTACAGTTTTAATGGAAGATTGGGGGGGAGGTTAAATTGGGCAGAGGCTTCAAGGGGTGTCCTAGTCCAGTTTTATTTGCATCATACGGGACCCATTTTATAGAAGGTGGGCGCCATATGGGCGTTAGGGAGGGGTTGGGGGGTACAGGGGGCGTTTGGCCTTTTCATGGGTATTAAAAATGTACCACTGTTTTGGTTTTGGGGGGGAGGGGAGGGCCATAAAGCCTTAATGGAGGGGTGACATTTTTATTAAAAAGGTAGGGGGTGTTTGGAAATCCATGGTTTGGGGTTAGGAATTTGGGGGAGAGTTTGGGGTTAGTGCGTCTTTAAAAAGAAGCAGGTGATGTCTTTAAAATTTTTGTGGGTCTAATCTTAGTGATTTTAAGTTGTAGGTTAAAATTGGGGTGGGTTGGGTAAAAAAGGATTCTGGGTCGATTGGGGCTTTGGGGCCTTATCTTTTACCCTTGTGCAGCGTTGCCATTGTAATTAAGTTTTATTGTATAGCAAGGTTTGGCTTGGGGTGCCGTTTTCCCTTTAACGGGGAGGCAATTTGAAACATACTTAGAGGGGTTTTTAAATTTTTGTGGGGTTCGGGTTGTGATTGGTTAAAAAGGGATGTATAATGTTCCCTGGCGTAGGGGGGGTTTGGGTAAATGAACTTAAAGAGGAGGTCAAATTATTTTCTTTTAAAAGGGAGGGATGAGAGGGGGTAGGGGGGGGGTTTGGGTTTGGTTAAGACACAATAAATTGAAAGCATTTTTTTGGGGACGGAGTTGAGGGGGGTTGAAAATTTTTTTGAGGGCAGTGGTGATGGAAAGGTCTGGGTAAGGTAAAAAATGTAGGTGTGTGGTTTTCCGGGGGGAAAAGGGGGTTTGGCTCCGGTGGGGGGGATTTTCCCCATGTATGAGGGGGGATGTATAGGAAAAGGTTTGATAGGTTAAAGTTACAACCCCCGTGGCGTGAGGTGATGTATCGGTTTTTGCATGGGTTTTTACCAGGGAGTGGTCTTACACAGAGGGTGGTTGGGGGGGGGGTATGTGGAATTTTTGGCGGGGGGGGGATTCTGCTTTCCATGAGGTATTTTTGTAGGGGTTGGGGAGGCGGGGTTGGGTTTTGACGGGTTTTGCATAGGTAAGTTTTTGCGGGTTTTGAGTCTTGTTTGGGGGGGAAATGGATGAAAGAAAATTATTAGGGCTGTGGGGTACTTATGGAATTATTTTTACATAATGGGGGAATGGGGGGGGAAAGGGGAAAGGGGTGAAGAGGAGGGTTTTGGCTTTTACGGTTTTTAAAACGTTGTCCCGTAATAGAGAACTTTATGGGAGGAGGGGGGGAGGGGTTCTCTGAGGGATATAAACCTTACTCAGGTTTCCTTAAATTTAAATTTAGGGGGTTGGGGGCAGGGTAGGGTGGTTTCAATGGTTTTTTTGGGGGCGTCAGGGGTGGAAACGGGGTTCTCCTGGTATGTAAGGGGTGAATGGTATGAACTTGGCGTATGATGTGTTTTAGGGTTTTTGGGACAGTATCCTTAATATAGTTTTTTATTTGCAGTGGGAATTGTTTTGTATGTTATTCATATGCATGTTTTTAATCTTGTAGATTTTGTCATGTTTTGGGCCCTGTTATTAATATTTTTGTGTTGATGAACATATTTTTTTTTCCTTTTTTCAATACTTACGTTATTTTATTTAACGTATAAGGTGTCCTCTTTATATTTACAAAGTGACAATATATGCATTTTTGGGTGTGTTTTGTTAATATATAACAATGAAATTTTGGAATGTTGTTATTGGTTATTTTTTTTTTTATATTTTTTTTATAACAATACGTATACATAAAATAAAATAAAAGGAAACAGAGGATTTTAAAACATCATAATCCTACTAAACTCTACATACTAATCCTATACCAAAAACAAATAAATTTTTTTTTTTCCAAAGAAAACAGCTTAAAACCACTCTTTACTTTTACAATAAACCCGTATACAAAAATCTCGACAAAAAAGGAAATGCTTTAAAAAACGGTAGATATATTGTTTACCATCAGCCAAAAACTTCGTTAGAACAAAGCTTAAAAAAACCATTCAGGGTTGCTGACATCTATAAAACACTTAACATAAAAAAACCCTAAAATAAACATAACCTAAAAAAAAAACCACTTCATATGGCAAAGAACAAACTATACAAGTACATTGAAACAATTAAAACAAAGTATCGAAAAGGGAAAAAACAACAAGCATGTTGATACTAAAAACCCCTACCCACTACCCACAAAATTTATCTTTTTTAAAAAATTTGAGGACAAAAAAAAAAACCAAAACATACTTAGATCATGCCTGTGTCACCTAAACCTTAAAACAAAAAATACTGGGGGAATGTCCCCTCTACATTTACACAAAAAGTATTGCAACAAACTACTTAATATTAATCAATACCTTCTAAAAACAAGTAAAAACATATCTTACACAATACCCAGCCCAAACTCATTTAAAAAAAGAACTTATTTATTATATTCCCAAAACAACCACACAATTAACACCATACCATGTCCATACTCAAGAAAACTAGCCCCCGAAACCCCCTTACTTGAAAAAAATCTTTAAATCCTTAAAACTGAATCACGATAACCTTCAGTAAATGCTGCCCCCCTCCCCCCCCTAAAGACCCCTTTTCGGCACTTTTTCTATACACTGGCCCCCTAAAACTCTTACCCTTTTTCCTCGCCCCCACCCCCTCATTCCCCAAGATATAAAAATAAAATCAGTGCCCACATACGCAACCGCATTCCCCCCGGGGGCGACCCCACCCCCCATTCTAAATTTAAAAACCCCCGCAAAACCTGTAACCCTTCCCCACCCCTAACCTAACTCCCCTACTTAGCCGCCCCTCACATTTTCTAAAAAGACAAAAGTACACGCGTAAAATTTGGGTTTCCCCGGAATCACACGCTTTCACCCCCACCCCCCCTTTAACTCCTATTAAAAAACCAAAACCCCCAGCGGAAAAAACCCCATTTAAAACCTAAAATCCCCTCCCTGACACGGGTTTTTAAACCGTATTGTTTTTAAGACTTTTTCCATACGAACCCCTGCATACATGGGTATGCCCCCTCAACTGCCCCCCCAGACCCCCCCCCACCCCCAAAAACCCTTCAATTTAAGCTGTTTCGGACCCCTTACCGTCAGTAAAATTCGAAACATAGCCCCCCAAACATTAAAACCTCCCCCTCCACCACTTTTGCATATCCATGCCAGTCTTTAAAGGCCCCCCCCGCTCACCCCCCCCTCACAAACCCCCTTTTCAGAAACACATCAAAAAACTTTTCTAAAGAGGTTTTAACCCCAGCCCCCCCCGGGCTAAGGGGGAAAGCGGACACCCCCCTTACTTCCCTCAAACCGACCCCATATAAATTAAAATTTCCCCGCAGTTGAAACCGTTGCACCTCACACCGCGTAACGGTTTTATTGCCCCACGGCCTTTTAATTTGTTACAACAGGCATTCGGATATAACCCTTTGATCAACGATAATTGCTCGCCTCAAGCCTCCCAATCTTTTCAAAATCCACCCACGGTGCCCCTCAAATTTTCCCTCTTGTGCATCCTATCATTCCGCAAGTACACTATCCCCAAAAATCAACAATGATCTACCACACGCCCTCCACCCCCAACAGTCTCACCATTATGTAAATATCCCCTAGATCCAAAAAACTTGGACTTTACTACATTTAATTTTCATCCCGTAGCCCCACCAAAAACGTCTTCACCCTTCCTCCTTATGTAAATCCCTCCATCCCCACCAACATCGTATCACCACGGTAAACCCCCAATTACCCACTTCCCCTTCTCGTGCAAAAACCAAACCCTCGCTCTCGCCATACTCCACCCAAATGCCCTAAAAATTCCTGAAACTGCAAAAAAATTTGCGACAGAGGACATCCCTGCGCAAACCCCCCTTTCCCCCCCCGGATGATCACCTATCGTCCATTAACCTGAATTCTTTTATAACTGCACCCAAAACAAATTTTTTTTCCCCAAAAAACAATTTCCCTTCCGAAAACCCCAAACCAACGCATAAAACTCCCATAAAGATCCCTTTTTACGCTATCATAAGCAGCTTCCAATCCCAAACCAAAAAACCCCCCTCCCCCCTCCCCCCTTGCTCTATAAATCCTAATAACTCCATGCCCTTATACTTGATTACCCGGATGCCATATTTTCCTCTATCAAATTTCTTTTTCCTAAAACCTGTTTTTTTTGTTCCCCAATACCCTTGCAAATAACTTATAATACCGACATAAGGGTATTGACGGTAATCTTTACCATGGTCGTCCACCCTTTGGACTAATACAAAAACAGCGCCTTTGCGCCCCCATTGCCCCATTTCCTTCTTAATTGAAAATCTGAAAAAATTCCCCAATCTTCCCAAAAATTTAACATAAAAATCATTTTGGAAACCCCTTACCCCCCGGTGCCTTACCCAAACTTGCACCGCATAGCTTTCCAAAATTTCCCCCCCCCCCCCCCGTAATCTGTCCTTTTCCAAATTCCCTATCTTTTCCTCAAACTGCATTGCACATAACCACCCCTTTCCCTTAAAGTATCTGTATACCCACTTGTGCTTGACCTAAACCAACATAAAATTTCCACTCATACCTTCGTCGACATCAAACCTCCCCTTCCCATACCCTCCCTCCCCAAAATGAACAGTTAACCCTCATCTCCGCGCCCCCCTTTCCCCTTTCGCGTCCTCTCAATACACACGCCGATGGCCCATCACCCATAACACCCCCTCCAACCCCCCCAAAACGCTGGGCACCTCAAATCTTTCATTTTGCAAATCCCTAATCCTTTCCTTTTTAAACCCCAAATCTCCCACCGGGAACTAACCCCCCTCGTTGAGCAAGCCCTCAACTGCCCCTCAAGATAAGATTAACCCAACTTTTAAACCCATTATATTCCCTCCCCTTCGTAATAAAAACCTTAATACCTGATTTCGCCACGGTCCCACCATTTAAACCGATCACCATTCCCCCGGGGCTTTGCCTCCAACCCCTCCCCAAAAAAGTTTTAAAGACTGTCTTTTTTTTTTCTGCAGAATTTACATTTAACTTTCCCAAACCCCCTACCCCCTTCGGGAAAACCCCCCCCCAACCCCAAAACACCATAACACCCCTATGACAGAAAATACCACATCCAACACCCTACCCTATGTATTACTACCCCTTTTGGGGACGTACAAACGATCGAGCCTAGCACATACCCCCCTAAAAAATGTTGTCACCTCCCCCCCCCACAGAATCGATTAAACCCACCCCCGATAACAATTTTTTCCCAATGTTCCCCTACAATCCCCGCCCCCCGGTTCCACATCCCTTTGCCTTATCACACGTTCCATCACCTCCTATCACGGTACCCCTGGCAAAACCACGCAATTGTAACCAACACGTCCCTCACAAATTTTTTTTAAGCGTCGTCCCCTTGCCGGTCCCAAAAAAACACACACCAACGTTCGTACCCTGACCCTATAACACCACACGATCACCTCCCCTCCCCCCCCCCTTTACAATGCCTGACAACCAACGGGGTGTTTCCTTTACCAATATAGCCAAAACCGCCTTTCAATCTGACCGATGTTCAACTACCCTTTTACCCCCACCTTAACATAAATGTCTATAATTTGCTCCTGCAAGAAAACAACGTAACAGCATACGTCCCAAAAAAATCCCCAAAACTACATTTTTTTGCGCCTCAAACCCTTGATGTTCAATGTAAGCATTAAAACCCACAAAGGTGGTTTCCTCTTGACACAACCTTTTTGTCACCTGAGCCCCATTGCATCCTTTTTCCCCCCCCCCCCTTTTTGTGCACTCTTTCTCGATCCCTTCCCTGAGTTCTTTTGAAAACCCCCCTGCTGACATCCGCCCTGTTTCTTCCTGAACGTTGTGCGGCAAAGCACTTATCTGAATAAAAAGCACTGCTGGGTTTGCTTTGCGTCGTACCGTCGATGCATCTTTCATCAAGCTATCACCACGTGAAACCCCAAACCCCCCCCGTTTTCACCGACGCAGCCTTGTCACACCCTTGGACGAATCCTTCGCCCCTCCGTCCTCCTAATATTTCCCCAAAATCCAGGGTCGTGCCTTTCTTCCTGATGGGCCCCCCCCCGAAAAATTTACAAGGCTCAATGTTCCCTTGCATCTTTTACCTTTTCGATGTCTCCTCCAAGCCTGAACCCCGCCAGGAAGGGGGTCCCCCCCCCCTGTAGCCTCCATCTTTCTGCCTTCTCAACCTCCTCATCCCGACGCACCCTGCGGAAACAGTGTCGAAAAAGGCTGTTCTTGCTCCATCTCCCCTTACTTTTTCGTTGTTGCAGGTCGTTGTCCCACTCCTCTAACATTGCGCTTTTCCCGGTGTTCATACGACCCACACAAACAACAAAGGGGTCGTTACCCTGGTATGTCAAATACCTGGTTTAAAACTTCCTCACCAATACGGGGGTATGGAAACGTATGTCTCTTTGCAGTAGTACCCCCAGGTTTTCCCATATAAACCAGTGACATCTTCCGGCAGTAACCTGTGTACCCCCATTTTATCTGGCAAACCCTTTGCAGATGCATCCGCCCCAAAAAGGACATTCCGACTTCACCCAGTGAAGTAATTTATAAATCAGCATCCTCCTGTGACAGCAGATTCACAGGTTGGCCACTTCCAAACTTGTTAACCATGTCTCATAATACTCGTCGAATTGAATTTAAGAAATATCCTCTTTGTTCCCTTCAAGGCAAGTCCACAAACTCTTCAGTAGTACGCCGTAGGGGTCTTAATTTTGTGGTAGAATAGTCCTAGACGGCCCCTTTATAGCTCCATGGTTAATTCAAAAAACTGATTGACCTCCGGCGACAACCTGCGCATGGTTTAAAAATTTTCTGCACCAGTCAACACCGGGGGGGAGCAGCAGCACAGTCCTCTCTACTCAAGGGGGTGAGAGACGAAGACAAAACTTCAATTAACCACATCTGACATGTCATCCCCCCATAAACTCTCAGACAATCCTACCACATTTACATTCCTTCATTTGGTCAAAACTCGCTCTAGAAAAGGAAAAAAGGTCCCTTTGTATTTTGTGCCAAATTACGGGTCCCCCTTCCCTTATATTTTTATATCCTCCGGGAACCAGTTTCCCACCTATTGTTTTTATCGCTCTTTGGGGGTCGGACGGCTGACGTGCTCCTGCTCGTTGATTGCGCGAGTTTTCCTCAACACACAAGGCGAAGGTGATAGGGAGTCAAAAACCGTTGCCTTCAAATTGGGGAAAACTCGTTCAACAATCAGAAACAATCTTGCTTACTGCATACTTCCGAATACAATTTGGGAATTTAATAAATGAAGATCTTTTGGGGTCTTTTGAACGGAAATTGAGGGTTTTTGTCAAATTCAACAAAATTATTAGAAAATATGGTTGCCCCTTATCAGGTGTGATCAAAATGTTAATCCCGGTGTCCTGTTCGCCTTCACGCTCCCCGTTTTTAACCCCGGATCAAGGGCGAAAGTTCCTTTTTAGGCGGAAAAGAGAGTGTTTGAGGGTGTTTTTTTTCACGCTATGGCACGGTTAATGGCAAAAATGGGACGGTGGGATGATGGTCCTCTAGTTGGTATGCTTGGAGGGGGCTTTCTCCCTAAAAAAATTCCTCAAGCACCCTATTCCCTCGTATGTTTTGGAGGACTTTCGTAGCAAGTTTTACATCAGGACAAAAGGGTACGTGCAGGCTTTGTGGATGTATGACCATATGGCGGCGCAAGCCCCACAAACTGAAAAAACACGGAAGTAAGGCGGTTTATGTTTAACGGGGCAGGTTCATTGTGCTGTCACAAAAAAATTATTGCCTCGTAAAAATGGAGTTGGGGGGATAGAGGGGTGAGGTTGAAAACTCGCCGTTTGTTTAACCCCCCTGTGCGTGGGGACGTGGGCGTGGTATCGGCGCGACAGGAGGAAATTTTTTCTACCAGTTGACGTGGAGAATATTCAAAAAGTTCTGAACGTTTTATTGGTGCTTTCCCCAACTGAGGGGTTTAGGTGGTTTAGAGGTGTAATGGAAGGGGAAGGACGGGATCCCCCCCGGGCTATTGCTGAACATCAGGTTGTGGTCTGGAAGTTCTTGGAACAAAGTTCTGAAGATGGATGGTACTGGGCCCAGTTCTCTAAGAGAGTGGCGGTGATATCGCTTCAAGGTTTTTTACACCAGGGCAAAGGTCGGGGGCCCAAAGCATGGTGCTATGTGACTGTAGAGACAAGGGCAAATCTACATGGTTCAGCTGTAAAGGAGAACGACAAGGGGGGGTGGGGGAAGAAGTGGAGATACACAAAGGGGAACCAAGATGAAATTTTCCAAAGGGGTTTTAAACCCCCAATGAAATTTAAAAGGTTTACTTTAAATATAAATGGGTTACGGTCTGTTAAAAAAACGAATTTTTTTGGGAGGTTTTTTTAAAAAAATTAGACCGGTTGTTTTTTTACAAAAAACCAATTAAAAAATCTTTAGGTAAATTTGTGTTCCCTAAATATATTTTGTGCATGGGCTTTCTAAAGACTAAAAGGTGTTTTTTAGCATGTTAGTTAAAAGGGGTAGCTTTTTTTCTTTGCAAAATTGAGGTGGGAGAGGAGGGGAGGGTTGTTAGGTTGATGGGGTGTGGGGTGGGGTCGGGTGGCCTTCCTGGGGGTGTAGGACCGGCGGAAGGTGACATGGTGAAAAAAATGCGTTTTTTGGGGCGTGTTGGGTCCCATTTAAAATCACTGCCAGTTGCACATTTTTGGGGGGGTTTTTGGAATTGCATTGATCGTCGAAAGGATGTTGAACGAGAGGGAGGGGTTTTTTTTTCGGTTTTGGGGGGACCTTTTGGGAGTGTTAATTTTTCGGATTGGGGGGGGATGAGGTGGGTGGGGTCATGCATACGTTCGTTAGAAGGGAGTAGCGGCAAGACTGGATCGCATTACTTTTAGAGTGCAGCGTCAGGAGTGTAGTGTGCTAAAGTGAGTTTTTCGATCACAGAGGTGTTTGGGGATGTTGACGGGGTAGGATTCCCGGGCGTTACAGAGGTTTCTGGAAGTTGAATGGGTTTTAATGCACAAAAGGGTGTGAGGGAAGATTTTGTGAGTGCTTGGGAGGATGGTGGCTGAAGGGCAGGAGGGATTGATATAGTCAATGGTGGGATACTGTCGGTAAGGTGAGGTGAGAATTTTTATCAGAAAGGAAAAAAAAAACAAGAAATGCAGTATGGGCTCTTGAAACTATCTTGAAAATCAACTGAAGCATGTTATACAAAGGTTGGGGGGGGTGTATCCCCGGGGGTTTAAATTGAAAAATTTTAAAAGTTAATTAGAGACTTTTACAATCGTATTTTTTATGCGGGCGGGGGTAGCAAGTGGGAATTGATGAGGTTTTATGGGAGACCCTCCCTTTGGCGTTTGTCTTGCGAGAGCAGGGGAGGCCAAAAGGCGACAGAATTAAAGGGGGTTAGAGGTTCAGGGTCATTGGGAAACTTTTGTAGGGGGGAGGGGCCCCTTTGGTCAACGGAGGCTATGAAAACCTTTTTGACGCAGGAGAAATTCAATCAAAAATGCTGGGATTTCTAAGGGGGCGCTGGGAGAAATGGTGAAAAATGTATGTTGTTTTAAACTAGAGTCATGGAAGGGTTGCTTTGAATGGGCTATAAATGGAAGAGATTAGGTTAGCTGTGGGGGTATGGTGTAGGGGGGCGCCGGGATTTACGGAATCCTTGTGATTTTTACAAAAGGGCAATTGGGTTTTATTCGCGTTTTTTTTTTTGATATTATTTTAAAGCCCTGAAAAAATAGTGGCATTATGGGGCAGCAACAAAAAAAGGGGGGTTTTTTTTAGCCCGAAAAAAAATCTGGGAATTATATACTAATTATAGGGCAATTTATTAATGTGTGGGGACTATAAAATTTTTTCGAAATTATTTGGAAAAAGGATAAAACGGGGTTTTGGGAGTTTCTGGCGAGGGGGGCAAAAAGGTGGCCCGGACGATCTAGTGTGTGGGACAAGGAATTATTCGAGGTTCATTGAGGAAAACGGGAGGGGTAATAAGGGTGGAAATATTAGCTTTGATTGGCACGGCATATGATGCGTGGAGAGAGATTTTTGGAAGTTT
>NW_026464379.1:0-10961 GCF_026875155.1 Cherax quadricarinatus
GTTATAGAACCCCGGGAAACCGCTTGTGGTTTTTTGTGAAAAATCTGGGGGCTTAATACTGTTACCTTCATTTACATGTGACGACCATGCAAGCTTAAATTTTGTGATTTTTTCCTTTACCAGGGAGTTACCAGTGAAAGTGTTAATTTCAATATGTACTTGACCAAAAATAAGTTACTATTGGGGGAAGCAGAAATTTTCCCCTCTGACATTAAAATGTGTGACCAATTGAAAAAAGTGATAAAAAATAGTATTTATAATATCAAAGTATTTAAATTTTTAAATAAAAAGAAACTAGAAAAGGCTGAGTAACTATTATTTGGCCTTCTTTCAAAAGTTTGGAACCTTACCTCTCATTCTATGAAAATGTGTTGTTACGGGGGCATAACCCGGCTAAAGATTTAAAAACCGAACCGAAAAGTGGTGGGGAAATGGGAGGGATAGTAAGTGGGGGGTGGTGAGAGTAGGGGGTAGTAAGTGGGTGGTGGGGAGTGGAGGGAATAAGTGGGTGGTGGGAGATGGTTTGGGTAGTAATGGGGGGGTGGTGAATGGTAGGGTGTAAATGGGTTGGTGAGTGGTTGGGATAGAATGGTGGTGGGGATGGGGGGGAAGAATGGTGGTGGAGAGGGGGGGTTAGTAAGTGGTGGTGGTGAGATGGGGGGGTAGTAAGTGGGTGGTGGTGAAGGGGGGGAATAGGGTGTGGTGAATGGGGGGAATGTAAGTGGGGGGGGTGAAGTGGGGGGATTAATGGGGGATGGGGTGGGGGAGATAGTAAAAGGTTTGGGGAGATGGGAGGGGGTAGAATGGGGGGGTGGGAGATGGGAGGGATGGATGGGGTAAGGTGATAGCAGGGGAGGGAAGAGCAAGGGGTGATGAGGGTGGGGGAGGGTGGGGGAGGAGGGTGGAGGGATGGGGAGGGAGGGAAAAGGGGTGATGAGGGGGGGGGAGGGGTGGTGAGGGTGGTAAGAGGGAAAGGTGAAGGAGGGGAGGGATGGTGAGGGTTGGGAGAGATGGGAAGGGGGTGGGGGATGGTGAGGGAGGAGGAGGGGGGTGGGTGTGGGGGGGATGGGGGGGGTGGGGGGATGGTAAGGGGGGGAGGGAGGGGGAGGGTGGAGGAGGGGCATGGGGAGTTGGGAGGGGTGGTGGGGAAAGTGGGGGGGATGGGGAGGGATGGGGATGGTGGGGGGTGGAGGGGTGGTGAGGGGGTGGGAGGGGTGGTGAGGGTGGGGGGAGGGGAAGGTGAGGGGGTGGGAGGGGGGTGAGGGTGGGGGAGGGGTGGTGAGGGTGGGGGGGAGGGGGGGGTGGTGGGAGGGGGTGAGGGTGGTGGGAAGGGGGGTGGGGGTGGGAGGGGGGTGAGGGGGGGGGAGGGATGGGAGGGGGGGTAGGGTGGTGAGGTGGGGGGGGGGGGGGGGGGGGGGGGGGGGGGGGGTTTTAATTTTAGGGGGGTTTTGGGGATTTTTTTTTGGGGGAAATTATTTTTGGGGGGGTTTTTTTGGGGGGGGAAATTTTGGGGGGGATTATTTTTATGGTTTGGTTTTCATGGTTATTATTATGTAACTGGTAAATATTTTTATAAATATATTCCGCCCCCATTATTTTTTTTTAAATTTATGGGGTTTTTATATTTTATTTTTTTTTTTTTTTTTTGGTTTTCTTTTTGGGGTTTTTTACTTTTAAGGTTTTTAAAATTATGGTAAGTGGCTTTTTGGAAGGGGGTTTTTTTTTAAATTTTGGGGTTAGGGAAGTTGTTTGCTGTTTTAGGGAAGGTTTTGTTTTTAATTTTTGGGGGTGATTTTTTGTGATGTTTATGGTAAATTTGGGTTTTGGTTTTGGGGAAATGGTGAGATGATGTTAGGGAAAATTTGGGTTTTTGGTTTAAAAAGTTGTTGATGTTTTTGGGTTTTTTTTTTTTATGTTTGGGGGAAAATTGTTTGGTAAAATTTTTGTTGCGTGTTTTTAAAGGGGAAATTTTTTAGGTAAGTTTGTTTTGGGGTTTTGGGAATTTGTTGTTTATTTTATGGTAAGTTTGTTTTCTGATGTTATTAATTGTATTGCTTATTTTAGGGAAAATTTTGGGTACTGTATGCTAGGAAATTTTTGTGTTGCTGATTTATGGTAATTTTGTACTGCTGATTTATGAATTTTTACTGCTGAGTTAGGAAATTTTGTACGCTGTGCTAGGAAAGTTTGTGATACGATTTATGGTAAATTTTGACCGATGTTATGTTAATTTGTGATTCTATTTTTGTGGTAATTTTTTGTTGCTGATTTTAGAAAGTTTGGATCGATGTTGTGAAAGTTTGTCTGCTGATGTTAGGGAATTTTTGTTTAGTTGTGGAAAGTTCGTTGTGTTTATGGAAAATTTGGTCTGATTTTATGTTAAGTTTGTACTGCTGATGTATGGTAATTTGTGATGCTGATGTTGGGGAAGTTTGTCGCTGATGTTATGGTAAATTTGTGAGGCTGATGTTATGTTAATTTTTTGGATGTGTTTTTAGGGTAAGTTTTTGTTGTGATTTTTGGTAATTTTGTACATTAAAATGGTATAAAATCCCGACGGGGTTTTTGGGTTTAAAAACATATGCAACAGTTTTAGGTATCTTTTTTGTGAAACGTTTCGCCAAAAAGTAGGCTTCTCAGTCAATAAGAAAATTGAAGAAGCAGAAATACTTGAAGACATGTAATCACCCATCACCCTAAAGTTTTGAGGTGGTCAGTCCCTCATCGGAGAAGGGGCTTGTTCCATTTGAAACAATACGTTTCTACTATGGAACAATGCCTTCTCCAGATGGGGGATGACCCCCTCAAAATTAAGGGTGATGGACGATTACATCGTCTTAAAGTACTCTGCTTCTATCAATTTTTCTGTATTTGATGAAGAAGCCTACTGGTGGGCGAAACTTTAAAAATAAAGAACCAAACTGTTGTATGTGTCTTCCCCTAACAACTGGTAATTTTTGGATGCTGATTTTATGTTAATTTGTGAGCTGATGTTAGGTAAGTTTTTTTGCTGTTTTTTTTGGTAAGTTGTGATGAGGTTCCCATTTTTTGTCGCTTTCTGTTTGGTTTTTATTTTGATAAATTTTTCATACTTTTTAAAAACCCTGAATTTTGTAAAAAAAAATTATTTTGATAAGAGGGGGGCTAACTTAAAAATCGTATTAAAATAATTTTTCAGATCAAGAAAAAGTAAAGTTTTAACAATACTCAGCTCATTCTATATAATACCTTTTACATTGTAAGATTATTCAATCCTTATTTACGTACGATTTCTTCTATTTTGGGTATCAGCGCAGTTTTTTGATGAGCATTTGGGAAAAAGAGATATTGTTTTCCCACTGTTCAAAAAGACACTTTTCGACTTCAATAAACAGCCCCCCAATCTCAGGTGAATTCAAACCCCATTCAAAAAAAAAAAGTCCTTTGGGTGTTGGTAGTATACAAGTTTTTTATCTTCTAAGAGAGGGCCACTCTCTGCGTCCGATGCTTTATTTTAAGTTCTTGTTGTAAAGGTTTTTTTTTTTTTAGTTGGATCTAAAAGTTCAAATGCTTTGACAGACTGACGTCAGTAACGTTTTGTTTTTTGGGGGTCCCTGCTGGGGGTTTTGAAATGTTTTTATTTCATTTTCACTTCCCTGTATCACTTGTTACATCCTAAACCCATGAGTTCTTCACATCTGACAATGGAAGGTAGGAAGTTTTTAAAATGGTATGGGAACATCTTCAGTGTGGGGTTAATCCTTTGTTGACTCCAAATCAGAATACTCCCTTTGACCTTTTTTTCCCAAATTGAAATCTTCAATTCACATTTACACACCTCAAGTTTAACTTTTCCCCTTTGCTATTTTTCCACTGTTGTCAACATTCTTCACAGGTTTTTGAAAACCATATGGAGACCCCCTGACTTTGCCACTCAAAAATAAGCAAGATAGGCTTGTTTTATAAAATCCAAAATGTTTTTTTTTTGTTTTTTGAAAAGAATATTCGGGACAAATATACAAAATGCACGGGAATTCAAAAGCGGGCTTTTCGTGAAGAACTTACGTTTTTATCGGAAAATAAAGGTTACAGTTCTGTCTTTTAAAAACCAAAAGCGATATAGAAAAGCTGAAAACCTATGCCATTTTGGGATTTCAGCAACCCAAAATTACTATTCCCTTTCAAATACTTTTGACAACAAATTTTTCATTTTTGTTGACCATAAAATTTGCAATTTTTAAATTGAGTATGGCAATAAAAAGAGGAAATGGTTGGACTAGAGTTAAATAAGAACATTAATGAGCAATTGTGTCTTTCTTTCATTCTACATCAGTGTTCAGGTAAATCACTAATAAAACTCACCTTAAATGCATAACTCCCCCAGTAGAAAAAGGGTTGTCTGGGGAGACAAAACATTTCCTTTATTACTCCGGGAACCTCAAAGGTAAGCGCTGAACGATACCTCCAGTACAAGAACTTTGGCACAAACGCAAATGGGCACCACTCCCTCTCAGGTATGGCCCAGACGTAGAAGTTCGGGAGTATTTATTCTTTAAATAGAAAAAATACACCATACATACTACTAATACATAAAATTATAATTTATATATTATTTAATTTATATATATATAAATAATATTTAGTCGTGCCAAATGGCAGAACTTTCGATTTTGGTTTAAATAGCAACACTCTCTTCCCTAAAGGACAAGCAAAATTTGGTATGCAATAATTTCTAAAAATTATTCTGAACCTAACGAAAAAAATTATTTCGTTTTCTGGGTTTGCTAAAAAAGGTTTTCGACTGTCGGTTTATCAACAAAAGGATTCCCATTAAGTCTGCTGACCACTGTGGGAAATGACCTAGCGCGAAGGAATCAAAAAAAAAAACCTTGGTGATAAAAATACCCGGGGGGAAAATTGCGGGTTGAGGCTCATAGAAAGGACCTTCATTTTTCCCGGGGATTGTCACTAGGCCCCATGGCAACGACCGGTAACCTTCGAATCAACAAGGAAAAAGGGGCAAAGCGACTGGATTTGAACCCGTTTTTATGCGACTATTGGCCCAAGGATGCGATCTTTTGTCTGGGGGCTAGACCCCAAACTTAATTTTTAAGGTGCAAAAAAAAGTTAGACCTGAAATCAACCCAAAGCACGATGAAGACCCCCTCTTTTGGGAAAGAAAGAAAACTGGGGGTAACGGAAAAAGGGCCCGAAAATTGAGGACTGTTTTATTCTATTAGCGGTATATTATGAAGAAATCCGCAGAAGAGGTTTTGGGGGCATCTTTCCCCAAAGGGCCAAAAATTTATTAATCCTCCTAGGATTTATCGTGAGCTTGCTTTGGAGGTCGCCCGTAACTTCCAGGGGGAGGAATTGGGATAAGGAAAAAAAAAGGGGTAAATTTTTTCAAAATTTTTTTGGCCTAAAATTTGGGGAAATGTGGGGGAACATCTTCGCATTTGCCGGGGGCTGTCAGCCGCGGCAAACCCGCTATAGCCTCCCCCGGGCCCCTCTCTTCCTATCCCTCAATGGCGACCCTTTTTTTCCCGTCTAATCATCGATTGGGGTAGGTCCATCCCCGGACCAAAGGGGGGAAATCATACCTATTTACAAATGGGTTTTGCCCCCCGTTACCCCGAGGCCATCCCCATGAGGAAAATAAAAGCTCGGCAATAGCCGCGCTTTCATAAAGTTTTTCTGTAGGTAGGGGCCCCGTGAGATCCAATCCGTCAAGGGGGCAAAATTTACTTCAAAAATCTTCGGGAGGCCCGTCACGCTACGAAACTAAGGCCCTAGTCCCCCAAGGAACATTGGAACGGTTTTCCTCAACAATGAAAGGGGATGATGCTTCCCACTGTGAACATTTCAGTAAAGACTTGGACGAGGGCATTCCTTGCCAGGAAATTTTCCGGGAAAATATTTCTAAGGGGCTTATTCGGTTGGAGAAGGCGGTTTGAGAAGCCCTTTGAGAAAGGAAACCAAGTGAACAAGCCTCTTGGTGTAAGGGGCTTATTGCAATGAACCCATGTAAGACTCTATCAAAATTGTTTTCAATTTTTAAGCAACGCCTGTGCTGCACATTACGCTATTTTTCCCGACTCACTCAGAGCCATTTGTAAATTTCTTAACCTATACTTTGTGTTTAATGAGTGGCAAAAGTGTTTTTCTCATAGTGAAAATAGAGAAAGTGAATTTAAGTGTTTTTTGGTTATTAATGAATTAATTTGAAAACTAAAAATTTCCTTTTTTTCTCATGAAGCTCCTAGACGTCAAGTGTGTTTTTTGTACGAAAAAAAACTAAAACCCCATGTATCAGAAATCTCCCATGGGATAGACTGAGGGCCCCGAATCTGCACTCTCTAAAAGACGTAGAATCAGGGAGATAGACTGAGGTGTAAAATGGGGAAAACAGGGGTAAATAAAGGGGATGTAAATAAGTGCTGAAAAATCCGCCCAAAACAAGACCCCAGCAATGGGTTTAATTTTGGAAAAAGTTCAAAGGGGAAAGGGCATAGGAAAGCATGGTTTGATAATAAGTTGTGGAGAGTGAAAAAAATCCCCAAGCACCGTCATAGAACTAAGACCTTTTGTAGTTTTAAAAATAGGGTTGGGAAAAAAATGGTGGGGGTGGGTGGGTGTGATTGGGCCTGCTATTTTGGTTACCGTCTGGTGCCCTGCTCCTTCCTTTAAATGGAAGGATCTGACAGGGGGTCATTGCTCAAGGCCAGGGGGTGGCATGGACCCCCCTTTGCTGGGTCAGTAGGGGGCCCGGGCAGTGTTCCTTCTTTCTTTTGTTCTTATGTAAATAAAAAGGAACCAGTGACAGGGTTAGCGTCGCTTTGGGGGGGAGACACCCCTTTTTTTTTTTTAAATCGGCAAGCGAAGTTTTGGAAAAGGGGAAAAATGTTTCAAGTCTGGAGGGTTTTAAAGTGGTTTTAAACCTCTCAAAAAAGCAGAAATTGTCAGAGTTACAGTCCTACAGAACGTGAGAAACCCAAAGACTGGGGGAGGATTCCGAAAATTTGATGGGGAAAAGGATAAAAATTAACAACCTCCCCCAATAAGTAACGTCTTTATATGTTGAAATTCGGGGCCCGTGTTTTTTTCATAATTAAAATTTAAATTTTAAAAAAAAAAAAAAAAGTAAACCCACAAATAACATTCCTATGTACTATTTTTCTTCACATCAAGATAGAGTTAAACTGTCGTTTTCTTATCAGTGTTTTTGAGAGCTTTTTGTATTTTTAGTCCAATTCAAGATGAGGAAACATCCAGATTTAGAAATAGGTAATGATTTGAAATCCCAAAAAACTAATTGATAAATCTTTTAAAATTTCTAGAAAACTTTTTACAATTTTAAAAAGGACAATAGCCTTTTTTCAACTAAAATAGTTGGGTTTTCCCTTGCTAAGAAACATAAGAAAAGAGGAACACTGCGCAGGCCCGTTGGCCCATACTAGGCAGGTCCTTAACAAACCCCTTTCCCCCAAACAAAATATTTCCCAACCCAATTTTCAATGCTACCCAAGAAATAAGTTTTGATGATTTTATTACTCTTATGCAAGTCCCCACTCAAATCCAACCCCCTCTCACTCATATATTTATCAAAACGAAATTTGAAACTACCCAACTTAAGCTTCAATAACCTACTAGGGAGACTTTTCCCTCATCAACTACCCATTTCCAAACCAAAACTTTTTCCCTTTAAACCTTTTGAAATCTAAATTATTTAATTTAATCCATTATTTCGGGGTTTTTTCTTTAATGAATCCCCAAAACCCTTTTTTATTCCCCTTGTTAATACCCATCTTCCCCTTTTACACTTCGATCATGTTCCCCTCATTTTTCGCTTCAAGCGATTAATTTAAAAGTCTTCAATCGTTCTTCGTAGGAAGATTTCTAATGCAATGTATTAATTTTGGGCATTCTACCCGGAAATTCTCTAAAATTTATATCCCCTTCTGTATTTTAGACCAGAACTGAGCTGCGAATTGGGGAGGGCCCTTACTAATGAGTTAAAGCTGTAAAATAACAGCTTGTTTTTGTTGCTTACACTTCTTACATGCAAGGTTCGCGGGCGGCAAAATACACAAACACTATCTCTGGCTGAAGAAGACTCGAACCTAAGAACCTTGGAAAAAAGGGACCAGTGCTTTACCAGCCCTGAAAATTGGCTGCCTTGGATCAAAGTCTGCGAAGCTGGACTCCAAGGGTTTGGGGCCAGGTGGGTAAAAGGGAAAGCCTGGTACCCTTTTTCCAAGGGTTTGTAGTTCGATCTCCTTTACCAGGACGTGTTTGGGGGATGTTTTCCCCCCGCTCTCGCGAAATTTCCTTCATTGTTTTAAATCCTAGAAAAATGATGCATGAGGGGATGAGATGAAAAGCTGTAAGCCCTTTCCCCCGAAAGCTGGTGCCTTGGTCAAAGTCTAGCGCGCGGACTCCAAGGTATGTCCAGGTGGGAGATTGGTAAAGCACTGTGTACCTTTTTCCAAAGGTTCGTGGTTTGACTCCTTCATCAGGATCATGTTTGTGATATTTCGCCTGCTCTTGGGGAATTCCTTGCATTTTAATTCTCTATAAGGGATGCAGCAGGGGGTGAGATGAAAACTGTACCCTCAAATTTTACAAAAGGGAAAAAATACCCGTGTTAATAATCAAAATTAAACTCCAAAAAAAAGTTGATAGGCACTACAAGTAGCAGGAAAACAGAAAATGATTCTCACTCAAAGTAAAAGAAATACCCAGTTAATAAGAAACCAGTCAAAAAAAGATTGTCTTTCTGCAACGGTACTCGTTTTTCTAAGAATTGCAGTGCATCAAATCATGGGTGATAAAGTTGAAAGATTAAAAAACTTACAGATGTAAATGTCTAGGTAATCATAATGTAAATGATTTTCAGCCGGTTAAACAACTGTTACAATGTCACAAAGGGGAAAGGCCCAATATAGTCAAATTCAAATTTAAATTTAAAATTTTAGTTTATTCTCTATAAGGTTACAAGTGGTTTAAGAAAATTTGGTTATTGTTTGGTTTTTCTGTATAAAAAGGTACCATGAACGCTTAGAGGCTAGGCATTCGGGGAACTTAGTTTTATTCTTAAAGTCCCGTTTTTAAGGTGATGGTGAAATAATGAAAATGTGACAACCCGACACAACATAGCTAAGTAAAGAGCTGTTTAAAGTTAAAAATGATGGTTTTGCTGAAGTGCCCTTACATGGTTGAGGAAAAAATTTTGATAAAAGGCATAAATAAAAAATGAAAATTCATTTCAGACCAGAACACAATGTATTTTCATAAAACGTAAATGCCTTTAATGGAATGAAGGACAAATGGGGGGACCACAACTCTAAAAATTAATCTGGTTTTCTCTCAAAAAAGGGTTCAATTGTATGACCGTTTATGTAACGTCAGGTTGGGCCCAAGAGAAAAAAACGTTTTAATGCGTAGTTTTCGATAGGTTCCCAAGAAAAATCTACAATAGGGGTTAAAAAACTACTGAAAACTTACATAATGTAAATTTAGCACCTTTTTGGTGAAAGATGATTTTGAGGACCCAATAAATATTTTGTGGGTAGTGACTATAGCCTCCTTTGTAAAGGGTATGGGAAAGAAAAAGTGGGGTCACCATTTAAAAGACTGAGGAGGCCAGTAATTTTTGGGGTTTTCCCCAAATAATAATGCTGACTAGAGGAACTATAAATACCTCATGTTGTTTTTTCATGAAATCGTGCCCCAGGTAATTTTTTCCTAGAGGATGGTTTGAACCCGTCAAAAAGTGGGAATTAGACAGCTTTGAATCAAAGTAAGTGAAGAAGGTCTTTACAATTCTTTTACTAAAGAACAGTACCTGAGAGAGAAAATTTGAATCTGGACAAAATGGGTACGACTTCCGGGGAACTAAACATCCAAATTTCCCCACAAAATTAAAGATGGCATATGGAAAATTTCAAGGCTCAGCTCCGCGGCGAGTAAGACACCAGAATTTTTGACAGCCAAATTTTTAATAATTTATGAAAAATTAAGTAATAAATTTATAGAGAACCTTGGGGCAAGTCAAAATTTTATAGTCACTATTGCCACATCACGGAGTGAAGAAGGTTTCAAAGACCACTTCTCTGAGGATTTTCTTTAAAAATTTTAGTGCCAGGGGTAATAAAAATGTACCCATTTAAATGCTGTTTGATGACAGGTCCGTCGTTTTACGGAAAAATTAGGGTATCTTACGAATTTCAGGATGAAAATTTTGCCTTTACGGGGGTGAAAATTTTAAGTAAAACTTTCGTAAGAGTGGGTTTTCAAAAGGCTGACCGGGATTGTACCCGCTTCTTGGCCTAAGAACCCCAGGACCCCCTTAGCCCCTGAAAAAACCTTTCGCTTGGGAAACGTATTTTTGATGCTACATCCCTCCGCTCCTACTTCAACGACGATAAATGCACACCTTAAATGTCGGAATCCATTGAGTAAATAATGAGTAAATAATTTTATGTGGACAATTTTTTTGGGGGTGCGTCCCTGAAAGGGGCTGTTGAGCATATAGAAAGGCTAATAAAATAATGCTAAGTGCAAATAGCCTCTGAGGGAAAGAATAGCAATTTCCCAAAATTAAAGGACAAAATAAGTAAAGTTTTCCCTGGAGATAGTGCCAAAATGAAAATGTATTGGGGTTAACTTTGGATCTGAGAGAGATTTGTTACTGTTAAAACCAAAATTTTTGTAGCCCAATAAATTAACCAAGGAGTCTTTTTTGATGAAGTTTCCAAAAGTTTTGATCCCCAGGTTTAGTTTCACCCCTTACTATAAGGGGAAATTGTTAAAACAAGAAGCACAGAAGTTTAAAAAAAGGGTTGGATGAAATCTAAACTGAGGAATTCATTAACAGGTAGATAATTAATTGGTATTAGAAAAAGTCCATGTTTGGAGTTCCCGCCAGGTGGCCAATCCAATGGGGAAAAAAAATACTCCCCTTTTTTTTCGTTGCTTCA
>NW_026464380.1:0-38972 GCF_026875155.1 Cherax quadricarinatus
TTTTAAAAACCGCTATGACAGGAAGATATTGTTAATTTTATGTTACATTATATCCTAACCAAAGAATTCAAAGGGAACGAGATTCCCTTATGCACAAAAAGGGGAACAGTTTTTTACTATTAAAATATTTAACCCTCAAAACAATAATTCGCTACAGAAAACAGAACAAAATACATGAACATACAATAAAAAATAACCTAAAACAGTTTTTATAAAAAAACCCGGGCCTAAAAGGTTTAAACCCAAACCCTATACAAAATTTTTTTTTAAAACAGAGCAAAACAATAATGAAAAATAAAAAAATTAAAACCATACTAATATTAAAAACCTCTATACACAACCAGGTACTTTTTTAAGAACACCATAACAACCCAAATTTTAAAAACCAAATACAAAACCCAAAACCCATATACATAACCATAAACCCCCCTTTTATAATAAACATTATTGCCATGCAGACACAGCTGACACTTCTACCCCCCCCCCCCCCCCTCCCCTAGTACATCCCCGTTAAAAATAACTTACATTGAATCATCATTTCTTTCCTGACCGGGAGCGAGGTGTGCCTGCACCCCTCTCTGTTTGTCGGGGAGCTCTCAAGCAACAACATGGCGCTGATACCCGTAGGTAATACTATCGGGGTTGAGCTTTCATGGGGGGATTTCCCCCTAAAGGCACAGGTGTTACTTCCCACAATCCAAAAAGAGCTCGGGGTACAGGATGATGAGGTGTAGGTGGGCCCCGAATGGGGCCTATCGCATCTTCGTCAAGTTAAATTGACGGTGGGGGTTAGTCGTTTTGGGGAAGAAATTTACATGTGGTATAGACACACCAGTGTCAAGTGCTCCATAGACTCTCTCGCCACTATACGGGTTTAAGTTTCCCCAATGTTTTCCCCTTTGAGGGTGACGAGGGGGACTTAAGGGAAAGGTTTTTCAGCTTATGCCGGCATCTGGCAACCCCAAGCAAATGGGGGGCAGGTGCTACATGGGGCGTCCGGGGGGGCACTTTCCCCTCAAAAACTCTGAGGCATCCGATTCCGTCCTACATCGTGATGACGGATTTCGGCCCAAAATTTTGGTGTCTTAATCTGGGGAGCGACGCCATGCAGCCTTGTGGGGACGACCACATGGCGGCGACGGTGGGCGACATGGGGGGGCGGCGCAGACGGGGGACACCAGTTCAGGTGTGGTACCGAGGGGGGAGGTTCCAAGGGAAACCCAGGGGGAGGCCGTCTGTGGGAGTGAAATTTTTTGAGGATTCCCTTTTGGGGGGTGAGGGCGAGGATGAGTTGTGTGGACCAAAAGGCCACTTTTTCCAGGACGGGAGGAAGGCAATCCGCAGGAGGTGCGGGAGCTGGAGAGGAGCTTGACGAGGTATTAAAACTTTACCCCCTTCTGGGGGGAAATGGCTTAGTCCGAGAGATGGTTCCTGAGTTGCAAGGAAAAGGTCGGGACAGGCACAGGAAGGGAAAGGGGGAAAAACAAAGGGAAGAGAGGGGTCACCGTGCTCTGTGCAAAATACACAGTAGCGGTTGACGTTCACTGTAGGAATCGTCGGAAACAGTATGGATGGGGGGCGTCACGGGGGAGGGGGGCAGCGTCGACTCAGAGACGCCTGACGCCAGCGCAGAGGGCTGGGAGGAAAGAGGCATATTCTCGAGATAGCCAGATAAGGGGCATCGGAAAAAGGGGGGGTGGGGTGGATGGTGAGAAAACATGTGTTGACCCTGGGGCAGGAGGCCTGGGAAGGTTGAGAGGAGGAAGGGTTGGAAGCTTTAGGGAAAGGCCTTAGTGTATGACTGTGAATGTGAATGGACTGTGTACTGGAGTGAAGAGGGAATGTTTTCGATGCTCTTACATCGATACAGAGTGGACGTCGTTTTTCTAAAAGGAGCATAATTTCAGGGAGGGAAGAGTGCTTGAGGTGGCAGGGGCAAGGTTTGACTCTGCCATCGGGACGTTTGAAAGGTGGTGTGGGTTTATGGGTAAAGGAGGCAGCCCGTTTGTGTTGCAACGAAAATGAGGGGGAGGGGGGGGGAGGGTGTTGCGTGTGGATGGGTGGTGGATGGGGCAGAGGGTAACCTTTGTAAGTGTGTATGCACCACTGAAACCGATATGAAAGTAAAGAGGGATTTTGTGTGTGACGATCTAGTTTTTGCCTTCCGTGGTTTACCTGCAGGGGCCATCGTTGGTGGGGACGGGAAATTTGTTTTTATCAGGAGAAGCTGATGTGGAACCACGAGGGGCGGGCACATGTTGGCAGTCTTACGTAATCTCTTGGGGGACGTTCAGTTGAGGATGTGTAGTGGGGGTGCGTGGGAGGTGGAGCATACTTTCGTGAGGAGAGGTTATGCACCCTAGGTTAGATGGGTTTGTACAATCTCACAAGGTATTGTCAAAGTCTGTTCGTACTATTGAAGTAGTTTTTTTCCGATCATCGGGCGGTAGTAGCAGAGGTCGAGTGGGATTCCCTAGCTAGAAATCTCTAGGGGATACGGGAAATTAAACACAAAGTGTTTGGGAGATGAGGAGGGGTTGGGGGGTTTTACACGCGGGGGAGGGGTTAACTGAGGAGGTAAAAGGGGTCGAGGACGTGGTAACGTGGTGGAGGTGGGGGCAAAGGACGGATTCGCATTATTAGTGCGGGAAGGGAAAAGGATCAATTCTTTAAAATTTGGGCTTATTAATTATTGGGGGACAGTTAAGGGTTTTGTTATGTAAAGGGAGCGGTGGAGGGTACCTATCCTATGGACAACATTAGGTATTTAAAAGAGAGGTTGCGGGAAATCCAGGACGAGGGGTTCCAAGCGTGAGAGTAAAAGGCGGGGGTGGAGAAGGTGTTATGGGAGATTTGGCCATCGTCGTGTGTGTTGCGCAGGGAAAAACAACGTCAGCAGGCAACAGCTTTTTCCATGGTTGAGGTTTATGAGTCGGGGAGGGTAAGGGTGGGTCAGGTTACCACACACAGATGGGATGGGGGTTGTTTGCGGATAAGTGGTATGAGAATATTGGCGAGAGGAAGGGTAGGAGTTGGGGATTAGAGCAGGTGGGTGGAAGTGTGACATTCGTTGGGGAAAAAGTGATAGGGGAAAACTGGGTGGGAAATAACTGAGGAGGAAATATGGAAGCTTTTAAATGACATGCGTAAGGGCAAAGCACCGGGAATCGATGGACTACCGGGAGAGTTTTATCAACAGCATTGGGAGCTAATAAAAGGTTTTTTGGTGAGGTTATTTAAAATTGATGAAGGAGAGGGGCACGTTGGGAGACAGGCAGGCAACAGCTGTAGTTGTCTTGGTACCGAAGGGTAAGGACAGCAATCGCTTAGGACTACCGGCAATATCGTTTATGCGCGGATTATAAGTTGTTTGCTAAGATTTTTAGGAAATGGGATTAATGTGTTGTAGGGCGGGTTGTATGGGAAACCCATTTGGGTTGCCAGGTAGGTCTATGGGGGTGGGGCATGGTTACTAAGGGATTTCGTGGAAGGAAAAGGGGGGGGAATGGGGGGGGTTTTTGGTTGCACTAGACGGGCAAGGAGCATATAAATAAGTGGAGCGAGAGGCATTGAAGCTATCCTTAGGAGACGGGGTTTTTTGGGGAAGAAATAGTGGGATGGGTAGATGCGTTATATCAAGGGCAATGGCGAGAGTACAGATTAATGGAAGATTAGGGGGGAGGATTGAAATGGGTAGGGACTTAGACAGGGGTGTCCTATGTCCCCAGCTTTTATTTGCGTGCATACGGGACCCCTTTTATAGAATGGTGGAGCACCAAGGGGAAATTAGTGAGGGGCAGGGAGTGGATTTGGGAGGGTTTGGCCTGTTCTCATAGGGAAAGTAGATGATACTACGTTCTGGTTTAGGGAGGGGTGTCAAATGAACCCTTAATGGGGTAGTTGACACGTTCGCACGTGCAACTGGGATGAGAGTGAATTCAGAGAAGTCCATGGTCATGGGGTTAGGGGCTTGGGGGGAGGGTTGAGTGGGGGAGTGCAGTTGAGGGCGAAGCGGGTTTATGTCATTAAAAATTTGTGGTCTTAACTATGCAGATGATCTCGATGTTGCACTGCGGACAACTCGGTCAGGTTGGGAGAACAGGATTCGGGTTGCTTGGGAGCAATGCGGCCTTATCATTTGGGCCCTTGTACAGCGTGCCATTGTAATTAACGTCTTATTGTATAGTAAGTTTGGCACGTGGCAGCCGTGTTCCCTTTAACGGGGACGGGAATGCAAATATACTTAGAGGGGTTTTTAAATTTTTGTGGGTTTTAGGCTGTGATTGGCTTAAAAGGATGTGGTAATGTACCTGTGCGTCAGGGGGGTTGGGTTTAATGAATTTTAAAACGGAGGGTCAAATGTATCTTCATTAAAAGGGGGGGATGAGGGAGGGTGTGGGTGGGGGGGTTGGTCAAGGTACACAGTAGATTGAAACCCCATGTTTTCTGGGATAAAAGTTTTCGGGAGTGTGAAACTATTTTTGAGGCAGTGGTGTTGGGTTTGGGACTGGTAAGGTAAAAATAAGTAGGCTGTGTAGGATGTTTGGGAAGGTTGTTTGGGACCGTGGAGGGGATTTTCCCCATGTATGACTGGGGAAGTATATGGAGAAGGTTCAGTAGGTTAAGGTTACAACCCCGTGGGCGTGAAGTGGATGTATCGTTTTTGCATGGGATTTTACCCTCGGGAGTGTTTTTATAACGGGCTAAAACGGGGGGTGGATGGGGGGGGGGTCGTGGGGGAAAATGTGGAGGGGAGGATTCTGCGTTCCACTAGTGTATTTTTGTGAGGGGATGGGGAGCGTCAGGGGGTTGGGTTTAAGGGGGCTGCATAGGATAATGGGACAAACTTTTCTGTTCTGGCGGGCATTAAGTCTTTACGTGGGGGGTAGGATGAGATATATTAGGGGCTTGGAACATTAGTAATTATTGTACATAACTTGGGAATGGGGGGGAAAGGGGTCAGTGAGGTGAAGGGCGGGTATTGGCATTTTACTTTTATAAAACGTTGTGCCGTAACAGAGAAATTTAGGGGAGAAGGGGGGAGGGGTTTTCACAGAGGAATAAAACCCTAACATTAAGGTTTTAAAAATTTTGTAAATTGGGTGGAGGGGCGGTTAGGGATGGTAAATGCTAAGTAGGATGGGCTTCGGGGAAAAAAGGGGGTCGTTCCTTGCATAAGTAAGGGGCGAAGGGAGAACCTGTGCTATGATGGTAATCAAGTCGGGGGAGGTAAAAATACCTCTGTATGTTTGACTTGGCACTTACATTGTTCTAGTAAATTACTCTTTTGCATGTATTTAACGACCTGGTTGGGGGGTCTTGTTTTTGGATTTTGTGTTTACTCTTTCTGGTTTTTTTAAAATCATTTTGTTTTTGCTTTACTTTCAATAAAAACTTATCTTTTGCCAAGTTAAGTTATAGATAGCGTTGTCGCAGATTCTCATCGAAAGTAACCCAGTAACGAGTACTGGAACCATTTACTTATAGTTCGGTTTGGGTTTTCTTTTTTATATATGTACCTGTTTATAACATTTTTTAGAAGGTTTAATAAAATAAATAAAAAAAGTGAAAATTAATGCGTTTTGTAGTTTTGGGCGTTTCTTTTTTTATAATAATAATAATGCATATTGAAAATTTTTTTTGGTTGAGTAATGATAACTTTGTGTAATCTTTTATTTAACATAGGGCAAAAATTATATAATGCATAGGGATAGGGGCAGTTTGTTACACAAAATTAAACGTCCTGTTGTATTTTTGACAAAGAAATTTTAATTTCGGGAAGAACTGATACGTGTTCTTTTTTTATTTTAATGATTGAATTGTTTTAAATAAAAATAAAAAAAAAAAACATTGAATTACCAATAAAAGGGCATACCCGACCTCACAAAACCCAAAAATTGGAGGATGACCAAACAAAAACACAAAATTTACAGACTAAAACAGATATGAAACATTTCATTCCTATACACAACCTGTAAAAGTAGAAGAATATACACCACCAAATATATCAAATATTTAATGTTTAAAAAAAGAATTAAAACATTCAAAACATTGCATATCGGAAAATTTTCCCCTCAAAATGCAAGATAAAAACCACATCCACATTAGCGGTACAATCTAGGCTATGTAAATTTTTTAAAAAACCCGAGACTAAAAAAACTAGAGTAGTTATAAGGATAAGGGTGCGTAATTTCCATCCCAAAAGAACGACACTTCTCAAAAAAAATTTTTTTGATACCAAACGGCCAATCAAATTTACTTAAAAAGAGTCCTAAGGGCTCGGTTCCTGGCTTTAAGGGAAATTTTTAAAACCCAGTGAACAAAACCATAGGTTTTAGAAATGTAACCCGGAAACCACACTTATATCTCACTATACAAAAAATCTCGTGAAACAGGGCGTACCATCCATCCTAATTCTCAATTTTTCCTCAACACACTACATCATTTTCCACAAAAACCAAAAAACCCCCCCCCCCCCCCCCCCTTTAATCCCCCATAAGGAGACCACTCCTTTTTGTCCTCCTCGGGGACCCCGCCAAAGGAACCCACATGAGATTCCTATAACCTTTCCCGGGAAATTTTTTTTTCCCAAAGACGCCCCAAAAACCCAAAATATTTTCCCACACTCGTCCTATAGAATCTGGGCCGCCAACGCTTTTATCCTCCATCACCCCTTTAAACCCCTCAAATTGTTCGCACGCTATTGTGCCGTGCGGACACCCACTCCTGAACAACTGGTTTACTGCGCAGTTTTTCCTGTTTTGTGCATAAAACATGGGGGAAAACGCATTGGACGGGGGTGAGCACGGGTTTTGCGGGGAATTAGTGCGGGCACCTACGGGAAAACAACCAGCACGTTTTACTGAAACCAAACACAGTGGGGTATAGGAAACCGCCCCGAAAATTATAGGAGTAGCATAAATGGGTGTCGAGAATTTTCATAAGTTTAAAGACCAGGTTTCACACAACATATTTTCAACAAATATCAAAAAAGGCGGGCAGTGAACCTATGGGGAAGTCGCTTACAAGTTCCAGCTAGTGACGTGGGTAAAAGTACGAAACGTGCCTTTTTGGGGCGAGGGAGCATGAGTGACGGGGGGTTTTTTAGCAGCTAGGGGAAAATCCACCAGCATAGGGGGTGGGGCAAAAGGACATAGGGGCTACCTGAAGGGATCATTTACCTAAAATGCTTTGAGCAGTAAATTTCCATCATACGTATTTAGGGAGGTTTTCCCGAACCGGGTCTACGTGTACTCTCAGGGCAGGGGAAGACTTGCAGTTATGTGGTTTTTTTAAAACATATGGGGGCCCAACTATAAAAAAGCGGACGGGGGGAAAAGGGAACCGTGTCTTACATCAGAGAATCCTCTGGAGGGGTCGGGGGAAGGAGTAAGGCCAAACAAGATTCCTTGCCGAGGGGGAAAAAGGGGGCAGGGGGAGGCACTATGGAAGAAAGGGAACACTACAGTTGATAAGGGACAACACGTCGAAAGCTGATGAGGGGGGTACGGGGAACCGGATGCTTGCTGGGGGAAGTACTTAGTTCCTTTTTTCATGACGTTGAAGAGACAGGTGGATAAGGTTGTAACCTGGTCAGCAACTGTGGCAGCCAGATCAGAGGTTAGGAATACTGTGTGCCCTAATGTTTTTATTGTGCACAACGTTGTGGCAGAGGTCCATAGGGCAGAAAAGACAGGTGACGAGGTGTGTGGGGAGGAGTTCTTTCTCGTAAGAGACTGTCAGAACGTCTGAGATAGGACGATTTTCTTACCTCCAGGACAAAGACCAGGAGTAACAATCTTGGAGAAATAAGTATGTCAAAAAGAGGGAAAGAGGGAAGGGGTAATGTAGGGTATTAATGTTCAGGGAGTAATGAAGGGATAGGGGGGTGATAAGCAAGCAGTCAAGAAGATGCCATACAGGCATGGAACGGTATAGGAGGGTGGGTGCCAAGAAAGAAAGGGTAACCACCACTTTTAAAATATTCACGATAGTAACTGTAAATGTAAATGGATTGAAGAATAAGTGAAACGTGTATGGATGCATGATTTTTGAGAGATATAATGTGGAAGTATGCTTTTACAAAACAATAATTATAAGATAGGCTGTGCTTTGGCATTAAAAGGGTTATAAATTGGTAAGTAAGTGGGTCTGTTAGGTTTAAAAGGGGAGTGCAGTGCTGTGAAGGAAAATAGTCCCTTACGTATATAAAGTGGTAAGAAAGGGGGGGGGAGAGGTAGTGAGGGTGGATGGTGAGTGGGACATCTAGATATGTTTCCATTGGGGTTTATATGCCAGCCGAGAGAAATAAATTCAAAGTAAAAGAGGATTTGTGAGAGACGTTTTTAGTGATTTTTTAACAGGGTTTACCTCTAGTAACTGGAAATTGGGGGGGGGACTGGCACTGTTATAAGGGGGGGACGTGGAGCCAAGGGGGGCGGGTTGTGTATTACGGTCGTTACGCAATGTTTTACAGGATGCAGGGGTGAGGGACGTGGAGGGGAGTGGCTGTTGAGAGTGATTAACACTTTTGTTAGGAGAAATATTCACGAGTTAGATAGATTTATTTAACGGAGGCCTATGGGTAGGAGGTAAAAAAACTGGACGTAGGGTTTTCGGATCATAGGGCAGTTTTTGGTAGAACTGATTGGGAGGGAGTGTAAAGTATTTTCACGTTTCAGGAAGTTAAATTGCGAGGTTGGTGAGGGAGTGAGGTGGAGAACGGCAAGAGTTTTTAGAGACTGGATGGGGACAATTGTGGAGGGCAAGGGATGGGGTAGGGAGTATTTTGATTGGTGGGAAATAGGCTAAAACCTGGTATCGCGGGTTTTATAATAAAAGAAGGGAGGAGCGTGGTGGGGTATGGTTTTCCAATTTATTGGAACAGCAGCTCAATGATGTTACGCAGAGATGAGGGGAAACTTTTGAGAAATATCAGGGCTAAGAGGAGACTAAGGGACATACATAATGAAAGATTTTTGATGAAGTTAATGTAAGGGCAGGGTAAGGAGCCGTGGCTATGGGGAGATAAACCGTCGGGAGTGTGTTAAGAAGTTTTCGTCATTAGACAAACAGGCGTCCACTAAAATACTTTTTAGAGGATAGTGACGATTTTGGAAGGTTATACTAAGGGGCAAATGTTGTGACAAGCTGAGGGGATTAAGTAATTATGCGGACTATTGGTTTAAAAGGATATGGGAAAAAGGTAATGTGGGGATAGAAAATAAAGAAAAGAGGAGGGGTGAAGGTCTTGGGAAAGGTGGGGAGGACAGAGGGGGATGGAGGGAATAAATAAGATGAAGAATTTAAAGAGTCAGTGTTCAATTTAAGTAAGGGAAAGCACCGGAATGATGGGCTTTCCAATGATTTTTACAGTAGTGGCATTGGGGAAACCATAAATGTTTGTTTGTCAGGTATTGAATTGTATGCTGAAGGAAGGGAAATTGGGAACGTCATCAGAGGCCGGTGTGTCGTGCTTGTAAAGAAAAAAAGCGAAGGGAGAACGACTGAGCACGTACGGCCATATCTTTAATGTGGTACCGATATATAAGATTTTTGCGAAGAATTTTAGGGAACAGTGATGATGAGAGGAAAAGTGATGGTGCACCAAGGGTCAGAAGGGAATTCCGGGTCGTAGTAAGGAGGGACTGGACAATAGTCGTATTAGGAATTTTTGCAAGGGTTGTAAGAGTGGTGGAATTTATGGGCAATGATTGGGAGACTGCTTATGACGGTGTGAATAGGAGAGTACATGGTTTACACTTTTAGGCTTATGGGTTTTGGGAGGGAATAGTAAAATGGTGAAGACCTTGTATGCAGAAGCTACGATTCAGGTGTAAAATTAATGGTAGGTTGGGTAGGTGTGTTGAAAATGGAGAAAGGTTTGAGACAAGGGGTGTTCCCCCCCATGTCTCCAAATTCTGTTTGCATGTATTCAACACCCGTTTTATGAATGTTGAGGAAGCAACAACGTATACAGGAGGAGGGAAAGGGGTTTACAGAGGTCGTTGGTATGCAGATGAACACACCAATACTGATCTAAGAGTCGAAGGTTTGCGGAAAGGTGGAGAGAGTAATGGAGGTTTTTTGTGAGGCGGTCAGGCATGCGTGTCAACAGAGCTAAATCGAAATTATTAGAGATAGAGATTGGGTTGGGGGGTAGAAATGGGGTGGAGATTGGATGGGGAAAAAAAAACAAAATGTGACTGAACAGCTGAAAATTTGTGGATTACTCTATAGTCAATAGGCAAGAGGCTAGAACGGAGGAATTCGGAATTGGTGGAGAGAAAGTTTACAACGGATTAGTAATCTAAGAGCGAAGGATGTTACTCAAAAGCATAGGCAATAATAATAAATTCTTTGGTTAAGTAAAGTGTGGAACGAGGCAGTGGTGTATCCTTTACAGAACAGGAGATAAAGGAGATACAGAGGAAGGGCTTCGTATATTATGGGGTTTTGGACGAGCATGGCTAATAAGAGGTGGTTATGACGGAATGTGCGCAGAGGGGAGTAGGCTTTTGATGCTAGGGCCAAGTAAAGGCCATGTTGGTTAAACCAAACGTACGTAAGGAGGAGGGGGTGGGGGGGTGGTAAAAGGGTGAGGGTTGGGGGGCGGGTGATGAGGATGTAGCGTCGATGTGGAGAGGAAGGACTTGATGGAATGTAGAATATGCCTAAGGGATTATGTTAGTAATAGTGAGGTAAAAAAGCTCAGTGGGAAGGTTAGTAGAGAATGATAGGAACCAGAAAGTGATGCAAGGGTGGCGGTATACCGCTTTGTAGATTGGGTCGATTTGTCATGATTTCCAGAAACTTAGATTAAGCTAGGGTAAGGGAGTTAGTTTAATAGGTTTTGTAATGGGGATTTAGCGTCAAAGCAGGCTTTTGTGTGTGATGGGTTTGTAAAGGAGGCCGAAATGCGAACATGTGAGGAATCGGAAACAGCTTTTCATGCAGTATATTTTTTTGTTAGAGAGTTGGGGCGGGAAAAGGTGTGGCTGGCCTAGAGTTTTCATTAATGGTGGGGGCACTGTGAAGAGCTCCTGCGTGCCCTAACTTTAGAGGTAAAGAGAGGGTGTCTGAGGTTGTAAAAAGAGCCATTCTGTACATTGTGACCAGATTTCTTGTTATTATTCCTGGGCTTGAAGGAAAAAGGCGGGGAATGAGGTAAGGGCACTTGCAGCTGGGAAATATTATCGCACGTATGCAAAATAAACTCATTTATGGTAACAGGTGACAACTGCGTTCCCGGAGGCATATAAAATATAACGGGAAAGGACTCAGTAATTTGGCTACTTAAGTACTAAGGGACCATTTTCCTTTTCTAGAGCGATATGACATAATGAAGATAAGTAAATGTGGAGGATTGTCATGAGAGTTGTATGGGAGGGGATGATATGTCAGATGTGTGTAACTGGAGAGTTTTCTTGTGTGTGAAAGTTTTAGTTTAACCATGTGTTGAAAGACAAAAGGTCATTGATGAATCATGAGTTTTAATAAGGTAGAATGATCTTTGTCAGTTTTTGCGAGACAACTACAAGAAGGAACACACAAAGCATTGGTTAACACACTGATAATAATGGGTTATGGTAACATGATTGTGATCTTTGTTATTTTAATAGTGTGATTAGTTTCTCTGTGGTAAGGTGTTGAATGGCTATTTTTCCACCTTTCAATTTATATTGTAATTTTGAGGTGTTTTAGTAAATGTCTATTGTGTAAAAAGTTTATATACAAATTAATAGTGTGCAAACGAATTGGATTATATGAGAATGTCCTTTTATAAAAAGTATTCATGTATAATGTAAAAAAGTGTGAACATTCCTAAGGATAATATTACCTTTTGTGTTATAGTAATACTTGGCTGTATTTTATGGATATAATAAAACCCACCTGTTATGTTCAGGTGTGGGCCTGTTTTCAGTACATGAATGATTGTGTGTGCCTGGGTTGGTGCACTTGGAGGGGAATTAAGCATTACAGATAACGAGTTTTTCTTATTATGAAGTTAGGCTGGGATACACAGGAAATGTGAAGTTGGTTTGTTTTTATTCTTTAATGGATTATGTTTTCTATGTTTATGTAACCAAATATAGACAAATGTATGATGTGTATGTGTATTTTTAAATAAAATAAAAAAAAAAAAAAAAAAAAAAAAAATAAGGAAATTTATGGAGGGAGTTTGGAGACTGCTTTTACTGAGGGCTATCGGAGATTTAGGTGATGGATTTATAGGATTTAGTCAATGTAAGGGTCGCGGCGGCTGGATTCCGAGACAATGTTGAACGGGATTTAGTGTGGAAGAGAATGAATATAGTACTGAGACATAAGTGCCCTTTGATGACTGTGTGATGAGGCGGGGTTGTGTGTTGGGCACGATAAAAATTCTTCAATTTATTTATAAATTCGGCATTTGCAAAGGACGACAGATGTCGTTATGGTGTTTGGAAGAATATGTAGACTGCAAAGAAATAGTGGGATGTTGATGGATAGACTTAGTGGGGCAATGTGTGAATGTGAAAATTTATATACAAAATGATTATGCGGGTGGTAGAGGAATTCGTAGTTTCGAGTGTGAAGGTCTGCACTGGTTAGTTTTTGTGCTAACAGACTTACAGCTAGTAGTGGTTTTAATGATATGGGCAGAATTAGTTGAGAAAGCTTGGACTGTATCCTGGGTTCGGTAAGACATATTGGTTTTTTTCATGCGAGCTCTATAGAGCCCGTAGTTTAGTTATACCATTGAATGATATTTTTTTTTTTTTAAATTTTTAGTTAAAACAGTGGCGATACAAATAGCAGAAAATATATTAAAAGATACACGACAAAAGATTTACTGCACAGAATTTTACTTAACCCGAAACCTAATATTGAAACCATAGCGCACAGTGGTAATATTTGATACCATACTGCACAGTGTAAAATTGATACCATTACTGCACAGTGGTAATATTGATATCCAACTGCACGTGGTAATATTGATACCATACTGAGCACAGTGTAATATTGGATAACATACGCACAGTGGTAATATTGATACCATAACTGCACAGTGTAATAATGATACCATAGGGTTGGCGGCACAGTGGTAATATTGATACCATACTGCCACAGTGGTAATATTGATAACCATACTGCACAGTGGTAATATATGATACCATACTGCACATGGTAATATTGATACCATACTGCATCAGTGACTAATTTATACCATACTGCACAGTGTAATATGAAACCATACTGCACAGTGTAATATTTTATACCATACTGCACCAGTGATAATATTGATTACATACTGCACAGTGGTATTATTTGAACATTCTGCACAGTAATATTGATGACCATATCTGCACAGTGTAATATTTGATACATTCTGCACAGTGGTAATATTGATAACCATACTGCACAGTGGTAATAAGATACCAACTGCACAGTGTAAAATGATACATACTGCACAGTTGGGTAATAATGATACCATACTGGCACAGTGGTAAATATTGAATACTCATACTGCACAGTGGGTCATATTGATTACCATAGCATACTGCCACATTGGTAATATTGATACCATACTGCACGTCGGTATTATTGAAAACATACTTGCACAGTGGTAAATATTGATACCATACTGCACAGGTGTAATATTGATACCATCCGCACAGTGGTAAGATTGATACCATACAGCACAGTGGTAAATATGATACCATACTGCACAGTGGAAATTTTGATACCATACTGCACAGTGGGAATATTGATACATAACTGCACAGTGGTAATATTGAACATTACTGCACAGGTGGTAATATTGATACCATACTGACAGTGGTATATGAATACCATATCGACAGTGGTAATATTTGATACCATACTGCACAGTGTAATATTGTACGCAATACTGCACAGTGTAATATTGATACCACACTGCACGTGGTAATATTGATACCATACTGCACAGGGTATATTGATACCATACTGAGCACAGTGGAACTATTGATACCATACAGCACAGTGGTAATTATTAGATAACATACTGCACATTGTAATATTGATACCATGACTGCACAGTGTAATATTGAACCATACTGCACATGGTAAATACACACACCCCAACACACTGTATAATACACTGGTAATCCACTCTCACCACAACAGCACCGTATAATTACAGTGAATATACAACTCACTACTCAACACTAAACATTACATTGATATAGTTTAATTTGTTAAAGAACATCTCTAACAAGTTACTTAAACAAAACATCAAACACTGGAATTATAAAGATGTACATCCACAAGAGATATAAAAAAAACTAACACGCTACCAAGACACACATACGACAACATCACAAGTACGGTTTTCTGCCTGTCAACTCACACGTATGCGAGACTAAATCAAGATCTCAGGTGCTTAACAGAGCACCCAGATACTCAAACATTAATTTAGAGCTATTATCTCAAATCTTAACATACATAGGTTATTATGATACAAAGAAGAAACGGGATAATACTAAAAGTCACAATAAAAACATCCAATATAAAACAAAACAAAACACGATGAAATTTTTACATCTCAGCAGCGGAACTAAAGAAAAAATGATGCAGTAGTTACATGTACTAAAATAATACTGAAACAGCACACCTAACACATGGCATAAAATATAACAAAATAAGAACCATAGCTTATGCTAGTGGAAAAACGTTTTTCTTTTTTTTTTTTTTTTTTTATACAACATTACACTTGAATCAAAATCATTAAAGACACCTATAACATATTTGAGTCATTGAAATTTTCATCAAAAGTCCTTGAAATTATTTATCATGAGAAAATGATAATATGCAATCGATAGTACAACACATTTCCACACAGTTATGTATTAACGTTTTAGTTCCTGAAACCTCGGGCAATAACCATATTGCCCAATAGATTATCAAAACTCAATTATACAATCCTTTTAAAACAGCACTCCATGCTCACGAGCACCCAAGTCAGAAAATTCCCGTTGTGACCCCTTAACCACCAGTTTGCAATCCCAAAATCCCTTAATGGAAAGTGCGGATAACCCTCACTAAAATCTCTCTCCCCAGCACCCTCCATACACCCCTTTATTCCTACAACTGTGTCCTATAAAAAGTTGCTGAGCCAACGCATTAATTCTTGCACGTCACGTCCGCCTCCCCTAGTCCCACCTCATGTAATAATAAGTCGAAATCATATACCCAATCGCGATTCTCAACCTTTAATTCACCCCAGTTATATCAAACTTAAAACCCTCAAGAACCTGCAAACTCCCCTCCCCCGCACAAACCTTTAAAACCTTACCCCATCCAATACCCTTATAAGTTCAATACAATCGCAAAATACACCTAAGATAAATATTCGCCATCCTCCAACAATCCTTGCATTCCCAATCCTCTTCGTATTCTCTTATAGAATAAATACCATTCTGACTGCAATATTCCATTGTAAAAATCTATACATACCTTCTCTGAACTTAGGTTTTAAAAAACGCATTTGTTTAACCCCCCAAATAATACGCCAATCATACACTGGATATCTCCTTCTAACCGCCGCACCAAAGCCTTACCATCTGCCCCTATCAAGATTTCTCATTTAATATTAAAGATCCCTCACGTTTATAAATCCCTAACAATTGCCTTCACCTATCATGAACTCCCTACCCCCCCCAACCACCACTCGTCCGCATATCCTAATGTAGGCCTATGAAGACAGCGTCCTCCTTCAACCCCTCCCACCCGCTTATAAACTATTTTTTAAATTACATTACTTATTATCCGCGTTCGACATCTATAAACCCAGCCCTCCACGTCCAACCGGGATTGTGACACCCGCTCTACTTAACCATTCCGCTCCCTGTCCCCTAATGAAACTAAAATCACTTTTTTGTAGCCTTTTAACTCACAACAACGAAGTATCGAAATATACCGGGTAACATGCCTATTTACTATATAATAGCACATTCGTGTAATCACCCTTTGTTGCAAACTAAATTAGCAGCTCTTAAAAACCACTGGGTCGCTTCAGAACACTGTCAACGATACCACGGAATTTATTTGCAGTGCTAACTTAAAGCATTAAACATAAACGAATCCCACATATCTTTATTTGGCCCACCTTTTCCACCTCCTTTCAGCAACCATTCCGCCTCACCGAAACCCTTTCCAAGATTCATATACTTGGTTTCCCCATGTTGATCGTCATGGGGCCAGTAGCCTTTTCAAAAACTTTCACTATCGTTTCTACCCGAAACAAATCCATGTTTTCTCTCACCAAAATCGGCGTATGCGTCGACATATCCACCAATGCCCGCACCCCATCCCTACATTACCCATCCCTTTGCTTCCAATAAAACCCATATCCCTCTTAGAAAAGGGATCTTGAAAACAAGCAAAAAAAATTATGTGAAAGGGACAAACCTAGATGCAAACCCCCTTCCCATCTGACATGAGATCTCCCCTAACCTCCCATATCACCTGCACCAATCACGCAAGGTTGCCTCCTATTACATTAATTTGCCCATGATATAAATTCCGCCCCAACACCCCCCATTTCATGATCTTCCATACGTCCTCCCGTTCCACACTATAATATGCCGCCTCCCTAACTATAGCAATACCCCCCCCCTTTCCTAATCTTACTACTTCTTTCAATAAAACTTCTAATCATACCTACCTTCCATACATAGAACCTTCCCCGAGGCACCATACCATATGTCCCTTGTCAATCACTCTGCCCAGGACTTTTTTTTTATTCTGTAGCCAGATCCATTCCAAAAAGTTTAAAATAGTCGCCAAAAAAATACCGAGATTGCACGATAATCTTTAACCGTAAGGGCTCGCCTTTAGGAACTAGACACCACAGCCCAAGCCTTTGTTGTTCCTAAAACCCCCATCCCGCTTCATATAGTGACTATACTACCAAAACCCTTAAAATACGTTCCAATTTTGAAGATAAAAGTCGCTGGGCAACCCATCACTTCCTGCGCCTTACCCAATTGCGCCCCAATAAAAGCCCTCCGCCAAAGTCCAACCGATCACACATGCCTCCGTTAGTCGGCCCTCACCAACATCAAACGATCATGCTCCTCCAGCCTCACAGCTGCACAAAACCTAACCGATTTGACTGCAATGAATTTCACTTATTCCAACACTTTGTGCTTTCAATTAAAACCCATGCACTATATACCCACTCATACCCTCCGTCGTCGTCATCTCCTGAGTCACTCTATACCCCTGCATACCTACCTGAACATTCAACCCCATTACTCCATTTGCTTGCGACGTCCTGTTGTTTGATTCCTCAACACACACGCCGACGGCCCGAACTCCCCTCAAAACTCCTTTCGTATTCCACCCTTAACCTTTCCCAACAAACCTTCGTTTTTGTAAATTTTCGGTATTGCTCCTTAAATTCTTCAATTTCTATACAGGATAATTAGCATTCGCTTGTACATAGCAGTCCGCGCAACTTCCCCTCTAAATATCGTTGTAACCATATTGAAACGACTATATCTCACTCCTTGACTATATAATTTCCTTTAATTCGCTTTTGCTATCGTTTTTCCCACCAATTAACCAAATCCACAACGCCAGTGCTTCAACGCAAAAGGCGGTTCCACATTAATGCCCAAAAGACAAAAACTTTCCGCCCTCTTTCCAATAAACTTTACATTTTATTTCCAAAAGATGGACCCCCCTTCTAGCACTACCTCAATATCTACATCATTACAACTCCTCTATGATCCGAAAAAACCACATTTATCACATTCATCTCGGTCGCACTGTAACAGCACTAGGACACGTAACATTCTATCCGCATCTCGCCCATACTCGTCTAATAAAATTAGGCTCCACCATCCCATGCCACCCCACCCCACACACATCCATTTAAACCCACCCACTCGTCAATAAATTCACCAGAATCCAAAGCAATGCAACCTGCTCCTCGATGCACCACAGCTTCGTCGTAACACAATCCAGTCGCCCCCTAATTATCGCTACATTGGTAAACTAACGTAATAATATCTAATACATCTGTACAAAATGAGTTTTAAGTCGTAGCATCTCCTCGGCCGGCCCCAGATTGACAACATATATACAAAACTTATGTGTGCTCTACCCCATGAAACCTTCCAACCCTAAGCAATCTCCCCTCCCCCCCTTTCACTAAAGGCTACTACAAATTGGCAATTTTTCCCTTTACCAGAATGCGACGCCTCCTTTTAACCTCGTCGCATATTCCATATACACATCATAATCATCCATTTCTAACTCATATCCAATTCTGTAAATTGTGTTCTTGGATAAATACCACTCCACATCTAGACGCACCAAAATTCATTAAACCACTTTCGCTTCCGCTCAGATCTCAAACCGTTAATATTTATTGTCAAAACCTTAAAGTCAATTAAGGGGGTTTTCCTTTCGTTCTAGGTATAGACTTTTCACTTATAATTTTACACCACCTCTATCCCTCCCCCTTTTTTTTGGGAACCACCTTGAAAACCCTTTTCGTGGATTCTCGTTCCCTGTCCTCTGTCATCCGCCCAAGACTTTTTTCCTGGCCTTTGGGCAGGAGTAAGCACGTCGTCTGAGTCTGATGGGGTCGCAGTTCGCTTTTGCGTCCTACCCTCCACCTGCATTGGGATTTCTTTAGTACTATCGTGATGCACCTCCACTTCTGCTACATTTACCGTCATACCATGCGACACACTAGACTCAATGCTTCCATCCGTCGCCTCACCATGATGTTCAACCGATCCCAAAATTGCACCTGGATCCTCCACACGGTTGACGATCGACTCGTCTCAACAAACATCCAGTGCCTTCACTAAAGACGCCGCTACATCCTCTTCCCCCATAGTGGGCAGAGTCTCTTCCAATACTTTATTTATGTCCATTTGACGGTGATTCTTCTCGCTGTTTTGCATCCTCCAAAGCATTCTCCTGCGCTTTTTCTACCTCTTCACTCCAAGATGTCCGTTGTCGAGACGGGTGAGCATAAGACTGTTCTCGTCCCTCAACTTCCTCGACCTCTTCCGGTTGTTGCTGTTGCGATATTTGGAGATCCCACGAAAGCTTACCACACTGTGCCGCTATGTGGTCATACGACCCACACAGCCGACACGTACGACGTTAGCCCCGCATTGTCAACATATACTTTAGTTCGAAATGCTTGCAACATAATATAGGACGGTATGGGGTGGCGTAAGGTCATTTTGACTGAATATGTTCCCTCCAAACTTCCAGCATAAGGTCCAGCGGCCCCCCCCGACCTGCAGAGGCCATATGAACCGTACCATAATTACGTAGTTCACTTTTATAACAAAAATCAGTCGCTTTAAAAGGCACATTCTTGATTTTACCCATGTGTAGTATCTTGATACATCATGAAGACGTACTGATACAGCTGAATTGACGGCTATAATGGTCTCTTGATACTTATCCACCCCTGCTTCGTAGACATTTGCTGACGTCCCTTTTAACAAAAATCCGTGTCGTCCCATTAAGTGCTACACCACATATCTCTTCATTTGCGATACCGTAGGTATCACGGATAATCGCCGGTAGTAACAAATCCATCGTGGCTCCCGTGACAGCCCCACGGGTCAACTCAACGCAAACAGTGTTGATGCGCCTGTTGCTATGCAGCGCCATGTTGGAAAATGAGCAGCACACGTCCTCACTACTCAATGACTGTTGACGAACTGGTGTAGCTCGCCTGAAACAGCAGAGGGGTGCAGAGCACAACCGCACTCTACCGTGGTCAGGCAGCGAATGACTTGAATTGATATATATTATAGGGTAATTGATGGATGACATAGTATTAGGTATTTGTGTTTTCACTGGTTGTGTTGTAAAGTGTATGTAACATATGTATATATTTATACCTTCCTGGAGAAGGTGATATGTTTGGGTGTTTAGTAGATATACGTTGTACATGAATCATGTAGAATTGAATTTTATATTATATCAATACATTGAGTTATACTGAACGTATCATGTTGTTCAATATGGAATAATGAAAGTATTTCATACAATATACAGTTACATATAAAGATTGTTACGTGTCAGGTGGATTGACATGCAAGAAGGGGGGGGGTAGTGTTTTCAGAATGTAAGGTGTACATTCCGTGGCAGGATGTACAATGTAAGGTGTTCATTCCGTGGCAGGATGTACAATGTAAGGTGTTCATTCCGTGGCAGGATGTACAATCAGGAATGAGATGTGCTTGCCAAGGAGTCATTAGGTTAGATTTAGTGTTCCAGACATAATGTCATTACTTCAAGGTTTGGAGTGGTCATTGTTTACTGTACAGATTTGTCTTTTAGATGTAATATGTTAATTGGAAAGTGCATGTACTATGCAGAATTTTTCATCACTGTTTTCACTATGTAATTTGTCGTTTGTTTTTATGTACTATGTATGTCTTTTAAATAAAATATAAAAAAAAATCGCTGAAGGCTTCCTGAATGCCATACGACGTTGCCTCAAATGGAACATTACGCACCTTTACCCATGTGTAATATTTCGAAACATCATGTAGACACACCTCTACTGCTGAATTCACACTCATCCTCCTTTCCTGGAATTCATCCACAATCCTGGAGTAAAAGCCGGCTCTTGTAAACTTCACAAAAACCCTTGACATTCCATTTAGGGCCACACCATACAATTCATCGTTCGATATCCCGTAGACGTCTCTAATGATGACTGATAACAGTACATGCATCGTCGCACTGCTTAACGTTCCTCGTACTAATTCAATACAGACAGTATTCACTCTCCTGTTGATACGATCCGCCATGTTGGTGTCTAAGTCCAGCAGTCACCACCAGGTGGCGTGTAGGGAGACTCAAGAAGCGTCCTCTCTTCCCAGTGGTTGAGAGACGAATGTAACAGGTGTGACAACACAACGTTAATCGTCTGTGTTTTCGCTGCCTGACCACGGTAGTGTGCGGTAGTGCTCTGCACCCCTCTGCTGTGTGTAGGCAAGCGCCCTTGTCAGTTACCTGGCTGCAGTGGTGTGAAGTGGTGCTGTCACACCTCGGCTAACAACTTAGGTGCACTGTGATCGTCAAGATGGCGGTTAGTCTGAGACGAAGGATAAATACTGTAGGCATCGAGCTACTTAAAGGAACGATAACGACCAGTTCTGCGCAAGTCTTATTGCCAAAGATCATACGGGAGACTTATGGAGTACAAGATTGTGACTTGTATGGTGTAGCATTGAACGGAGGACAACGAATTTTCGTCAAACTGCTATCTGCAACGGTTTATGAATCGTTAATCACCAGGTTTCAGGACGTGAGTCTTAACGTCACACCAGCTGTCACTGTAAGAATGATAGATGTTTCACGGTATTATACGTGGATCAAGTTACGCAACGTTCCCTTTGAGGCGGGCGAGGCAGATATAAGGAAAGTTTTTGAGAAGTATGGGACGGTGCATTATGCTAAACATGGTACGTGGGCGGCAGGAGCCTATGCTGGTTTTCCAGAGGGTTCTTTAAACCCTCAAAATGACTTTGAGGCACCAAATACCATCATATGTGTACCTAAAAGGGATTTCAGGACGCAGGTAATGGTAATGTTACCCAGGACAACGACGACGTGCCGCCTATGTGGTGAGTATGATCACATAGCGGCGACCTGTGACAGCGAAGACATGTCCCTGGACCTGTGGTGGACGTCGTAGCCCCTGCTTCAAAGGTGGCAGGTGAGGAACAAACATCGGATGGAGGGCGTGGTGTTTTGTGGAGCGAGATAGTGGATCGGGCACACAGGACTGGTGGTGAGTTGGAGTCCCCCCCCCAACTGCCTGATCAGGTGTCGTCTCCTGTGGATAAGGAGGAGCAGAAAGGTAAAAGAAAAGGTTCATGAGATTGAGGAGGAATTGGTGGAGGGGGTTGAAGACGTTGTCACCACCAGAGAGGGATGTTACATCTGAGCGGGGTTTGTCTTTGGAGAATCGTCGCTTCCAGAAAGTCTGAGACATGATAATTTGGGACGTGATGGGGGTTTTTGGAGTCATCCATTGACTCATTACACCTTTTCTCAGGTGGAGGTGGAGGTTCATCGAGAGGTAACATCTGACCCAGAATATGGTAACATGACTGTCACGAGAAAGAGGGCGGTACATCAGATTCTGATGACGTCCTTACGCCTGCCCCAAAAGGCCGGGGGAAAAAGACTGAGGTTAAGTGTAAAGGTAGTGGTGTAGGTGGGGGTAGCCATGATGGAGGCACCGGAAGAAGGGGGGAGGGAAAGAAAAGCACTCTAAAGGTGTTGAACGAAAAATTCAAGCTCTGGAGTTGTAAAGGTGATGAGAGGAAGCAGGGGTGGAAACTTTAATAGGCCTTAGGTGTATGTCTGTAAACGTTAATGGGTTATTTGCGGTATAAAGAGAGATTGGTTTTCGTAATTTTCTGAATAAATCTAGAGTGGATGTTGTGTTCCTGCAGGAGCACAATTTCAAGAGGGTTAGGGCGTTGGAGGTGGAGGATTTCGGGTATTTACCCTGCATCTCCCCGTCTAAAAGGTGGTGTGGGAATTTTAAAAAAGGGAGACGAGCCCGTTTGTTTTGCAGAGAAGCGAGGGAGGAGGGGGGGGAGGGGGGGTTTTGCGTGTGGATGGGTGGTGGATGGGTAAGCGTGTGTCTTTTGTGAGTGTGTATGCGCCGGCAGAAAATAACATAAAGGTAAAAAATTGATTTTGTGTGTGAGGTTTCTTGTGTTTTTCTTAAGTGCACTGCCAGAGGTGGCGATAGTTGGTGGGACTGGATTAGTGTAATCAGGGTGGCTGATGTGGACCCAAGAGGAGCTGGATATATGTCTGTGGCTCTTAGGGATTTATTAAGGGATGTTAGGTTACGTGATGCCTTTGGGGGAGCGGTGTGGGAGTATGAATATACGTTTGTTAGGAGTGGTTATGCTGCGAGACTAGATAGAGTGTACCTTTCTCAGGGAGTGAACGGGGAAATCTTTCAGTACTTTTGAGACTACAATGTCAGATCATAGGGCAGTGGGGTGGGGGTTGGGTGGGGGACGCTCGCGGACATATATAGAAGTTATTGGAAATTGAATATAAGTGTGTTAGGAGATGAGGAGGGGTTGGAGGGGTTTTCAGTCCTATGGAGGGAGCTTAGTGTGGAAGAACAGGGAGTGGATGACATTGTGACATGGTGGGATAGTGTCGCAAAGGAAAGGATTAGAAAGTTTTATGTGAGAGAAGGAAAAGTATTAATAATTTAAAATATGGACTGGCTAATATTTAGAGGATAGGTTAAGAGCTTGCTATGGGAGGGGGGTGGGTGGGAATAATTTTCCTATGGATGAAATAGCTGAAATAAAGGGGAGGTTGAGGGTGTTGCAAAAAAGAAAGGTTTCAAGCTGTAAGGATGCAGGCAGGGGTGGAGGAAGTGCTTTTGGGGGGACAAGCCGTCAGCGTGTGTTTTGCGGCAATCAAAAGCAAAGGCAAAGGGGCTGCGGCTATTTCCATGTTTAGAGGTAACGGAGATGGTTGGGAATTATAGAGTAGGGCAGGAGATTTCGAACCACGAAGGGGATGTGTGCGTATGCGGAGGCTTGGTACGAGAAATACTGGAACAGTGGGGGGGTGGGTGACGGGGCATTGGACAAGGTGTGTACGTATGTGAGTGTAATTTAGGAAATAGTGATCGAAAGGCTTTAGGTGGGAAGATTACGGCAGAGGAATAGAGAATGGTTAAGGGGAATGGAGGAAGGGGAAAGCTCCCGGTATTGTGGGGCTCCCGGTAGAATTTTATTTACAACATTGGGCGTTGATAAGGGGAAATTTTTAGTTAGGTTATTTAATAGTATGAAGGAGAAGGGTAAGTTGGGGGAGAAGCAGGAAACAGCAGTAGTAGTGCTGGTCCCGAAGGTCAAGGGGCAGCCCACCCCTTTGGGAAATACCGACCCCTATCACTGATGTGGCAGACTATAAGGTGTTTGCAAAAATTTTAGGTAATAGGTTCAAATGTGTAGCGGAGAGGGTGGTGTCAAAATCTCAGTTCGGGTTGCCGGGAAGGTCGAGATTGAAGGACATGGGATACTGAGAAATTTTGTGGAAGCTAAGGGTGGGGGTGGAGGGCGGCTTTGTTGGCTCTAGACTGGCAGGGAGCATTGATAGGGAGTGGAAAGGGGAGCTTTGCAGGTTATACTTAGGAGACAGGGTTTTGGGGGGAATTTGTCGAATGGTAAATACGTTGTACAAGGGGGCGAAAATGAGGATACAGATTAATGGGTGTATGGGGAGGGAAATTGCAATGGGAAGAGGCCTTAGACAGGGGTGCCCCCATGTCCCAAATATTGTTTGCGTGTTTCCAGGACCCCTTTTATAGAATGGTTGACCGTAGCTTTTGTACGCCATGTGCGGGAAGTGTGGGGGTGGGAGGGCCTGGCCGGGGTTAATTGGATATGTTGACGAACCACTGTTCTCTTTCGTGCAGGGATGTCAATGATGTGTGTTGGACGAGGTGGTGCAAAATTTTTTGGAAGTGCCCCGGGTATGCAGGTAAATAGTGCGAAGTCAAGGTGGGATGGGGTTGGGTTCTTGGGGGGGGGTGTGGGGGGGAGATGTAATGTTGTTAAAGAATGGGCGGTTTTCTTTAAAGATTTGTGGTATTATTTATAGGGATGACATGGTTGCGGCGCGGGAGGAAAATTCGGATAGGTTATTGGGAAAGGATCGTGGGGCGTCTAGGTGTTCTGAGACCCCAGCACCTAACTCTGATACAGCGAGTGATAGTCGTGAACATTTTATTGTATAGTAAGGTTTGGTATGTTGCAGCTGTGTTCCCAATTACAGGGACAGCGATTGCGGGGATACTAAACGGGTGTACAAATTTTTATGGGGTTCACGTTTTTGATTGGTTACGGAGGGAGGTTGTAATGTTACCTGTAAGTCAGGGTGGGTTGGGGTTGTTGGATTTGAGACGGAGGGCTAAATGGTGTTCATTAAAAGGGAAGTTTGCGTTTAGGGTGTGAACGCGGGGGCGTTTGGGAAGGATACACGACAGGCTGGGTACATGGTATCGAGGAATGGAGTTGAGGGAATGTGAAATAGTTTTGAGGGCTGTTATGTTTTGGGTTTGGGAACTGAGAAAGGTTCGTATAAGGGTTTTGTGTAGGTTACTTGTAGGTAGGTGCGTTTGTCCCAGTTGAGGGTTTGTTCCCCCTGTATGCGTGGAGGTATTTGGTTTAGATTTAGTAAATTGAAGTTAAAAAACCTCGGGCGCGTGAGGTGATTTTTTCGTTTTCTGCATGGGATCCTTTCCCTCTGGTGAAGGTATTACGAAAACAGACAGGTTGTAGAGGGTGGGGGGTGTGGTATCTGTGGAGGGGGTGAGACAGGTTCCATGTAGTTTACTTTTGTGAAGGGCTAGAGGAGGTTAGGTGCTGGTTAAGTAGGTTGGTACAGAGGGTGGGGGGCCGGGGGGTGACGGTTTGCGTGCTCTAAGTCTAGATATGGGTGGGTTAGACGAGGGTGTCATAAGAGCTTTAGATTATATCATGGTAGATTATATATATATGTCGTGGGTGATGAGGGGGAGAGGGGATAGTGAGGAGAGAAGAAAGGTTCTTGCGGTAACGTTCTATAGTACGATGTGTCGTAACAGAGAGTTGTATGGGAGGAGGTGGGATCAGGCTTTCTCAGAGGGGTATAGAATGCTAACGTTAGGGATTCTCGTAAATCTGTGATTGGATATGAGTGAATGAAGGGGTTTTCATAGGTTGGAGGGGAGTCAGGGGGCAACAGCGGGCTCGCCTCCCTGGGGGGGGGGGGTCGTGAGAGTGTTGTGAATGTGGGTTTGGAATGGTTTCCTGGTTTTCATTGGGACTTTATGGCTTCCAAGTGTGGATGTAGAGCTCAAGGTCTCGTTATGGTAGATATAACACTTTTCAGAATGTAGGTATAATATAGTAGATTTTTTATGTATAATTATGATGTGTATCAGTCTTGTATAACATGATTCTTGAGAAATAAGTTATTTGCGACATGCAGTGTGTTTTAGTTTGTATTTATGTTACGTGCTGGGTTTTTGCACGATGAGAGATACTTATATCCTGTTTTGCATTGTGCATACAGTGCATATGATTAATGTGATTTTGTGAAAATTTTTGTGTACGTGTGGGTGTGTGTGTGGATGTGGGTGTGTGGGTGTGTATGTGTATATATAGAAATATATATCTCTTTCTATTGTATTGAGCCTTTGTCATGGGTCAGACGTTATGTAATACTTTATATACGCATGATTGATTCTTTTTAAAGTTTATAATTAAGGTCTGTACCCTGATACCGGTTTGGTGTTCATGCAAGTTCTTGATGTTAAGTTTTAGTCTGTATGGTATACAGACATATCTAGACAGTTTAGTGACGTAGTCCATTTGTCTGAAAGTTTTATATGGGTGTATTGTAACAGTATAGAGCTTGTTATTGTGTTCTAAGCTGTATTCTTTTCTGTTTATTTGTAAGTTGGGATACGTTCAGCTGTATTGTTAGGGATAAGTATGTAGATTATCTAGTCAGATTATGATGTTAGGTTTTGGTTTTTTGATTAATGTGAAGGATGGGATTTAACTGATATAACTTCTTTGTATATTTTATGTTCAAGTGTATTGAACCTTTGTCAGATGTCATTTATATGTACAATTTATATATATGCAAGGTTGTGTATATATGTCAATTCATGACCCTGTGACATGTAATTTTGTTTTTAGTTATGTTCTTGATATAAGTTTTTGTTGTAATATCTTGCGAGCATGTAGGTACAATCCGTTTGTCAGTTAATTTGATTAGGTTCTATACTGTTTCTTTATTTTTATGTTAAACTGTATTGGTTTTAAATAAAATATAAAAAGAAAAATCGTCTGTGTTCATTTAGACAGTGAGATTTATAATTTTGAGTAAGAACTGATACTGTGTTCTTTTATCTATTTAATGTATTGTGTTGTTTTAAATAAAAATATAAGAACATAAGAACATAAGAACATAAGAACGAAGGAACACTGCAGAAGGCCTACTGGCCCATGCGAGGCAGGTCCAAGTCTCCTACCGGCTTAAGCCAATGCACCCAACCTAGACAGGTCAGGTCACACTGACTTAAGGGAGGAACACGGCAACCGACCTGTCAGCACAAGCTATCAGGTCTAACTCACACCCACCCACAATCTACTCATGTATTTATCCAACCTATTTTTAAAGCTACACAACGTTCTGGCCTCTATAACGGTACTTGGGAGTTTGTTCCACTCATCCACAACTCTATTACCAAACCAGTACTTTCCTATATCCTTCCTGAATCTGAATTTTTCCAACTTAAAACCATTGCTGCGAGTCCTGTCTAGGCTAGATATTTTCAGCACACTATTTACATCCCTTTATTTATTCCTGTCTTCCACTTATTACACCTCAATCATATCCCCCCTAATTCTACTTTCTTTCTAGAGAGTGCAGTTTCAGGGCCCTCAGTCTATCCTCATAGGGAAGGTTTCTGATACATGGGATCATCTTTGTCATCCTCCTTTGTACATTTTCCAGAGAATTTATATCCATTCTGTAATACGGTGACCAAAACTGTGCAGCATAATCTAAATGGGGCCTAACCAAGGATGTATAGAGTTGAAGAACAACCTGAGGACTCCTATTATTTATGCTTCTTGATATGAAGCCAAGGATTCTATTAGCTTTATTGCGAACACTTATGCACTTTTTGTCTTGGTTTCAGATTACTGCTAACCAGAACTCCTAAATCTTTTTTCGCAATCCGTAATATTAAGATCTACATTATTTAGTTTATATGTGGCATGGTTATTGTCCTGTCCAACATTTAGAACTTTGCATTTGTCTATATTAAACTGCATCTGCCACTTCTCCGACCACTGCATCAGTCTATTCAAATCTTCCTGGAGTGCTCGAATGTCCTCGTCAGAATGAATTCGACGGCCTATTTTGGTGTCATCGGCAAACTTGCCGATGTCGCTCCCTTTTTGCCCTCATCTATGTCGTTTATGTAGATTTTGAACAGCAGGGGGCCCAACACTGACCCCTGTGGAACACCGCTCGTGACGCTACCCCACTCTGATTTCTCCCCATTTATGCAAAATCTCTGCTGCCTATTTGTCAACCATGCCTCTATCCAGGAAAAAATTTCTCCTCCTATTCCATGTGCTTTAATTTTCCTCAATAGTCTCTGATGTGGGACCCTGTCAAAAGCCTTACTGAAGTCCATATACACAATATCATATTCATTACCATGATCTACCTCCTCAAATACCTTAGTGAAAAAAGTTAATAAATTCGTAAGGCAGGAATGCCCCTTTGTAAAACCATGCTGAGATTCGTTGATTAATTTATGCTTTTCAAGGTGGCTACGAACTGCCTCGGCAATTATTGATTCCATAAATTTTCCCACTATGGAGGTTAGGCTTATTGGTCTATAGTTCGAAGCTAAGGACCTGTCACCTGTTTTGAAAATAGGTATCACATTTGCCATTTTCCACTTATCTGGCACCATGCCAGTTTGTAGTGATATGTTGAAAAGATTAGCCAAAGGTGTGCTAAGCTCCTCTTATATAAAAAAAAAGTTCCTTAAAAATTATGATGCAATTATAATAGCAATTTTTAAGTAAATCAATTATTCAATTTTTTTTTTTTTTTTTTTATATTTTTATTTAAAAGGACACAGTACAAGATATAAATAAATAAAAGAACACAATTATTAACCGTTTGAAAATACAATGACCACAAGTGTTACATTCATATTGTATTAAAGAATATACCATCACCGAACAATGAAACGAACAGGATAACACCTGCTCAGAAAATAAACCTACAAATCAGCATACGAAGGATAAAATTATACATTACTTAAACAAAGGCTAACCCAACCCTACAATAAAATTACAAAGACATACCACATAATACTTCCCGCAAAGAGCAGGAAACTCTTAACATAATAAAGAGCGAGAGAGCTCCAGCACCGAACAAAAAAATTAGCAAAAACCAAAAACTCAAAATTTTATGTCTGTGTCCACATAAATCCCCCACAACTCTGTACAATTAGACCTCTTGCACAAAGTGCACAGTAAATATTATTTAACATACAAAAATTAAAATGATAAGAACATTAATTTAAACATTAGGCAAACCAAAGCCGACAATAAACATTACATTGGTACATATCACAATGAAACTCCCCACATAAACACTGGGCAGGAAACACCCTCAAGTAAAAGACATAACATTATATACGCAAGTATCAACCCATACAACTAACAAAATCCTAACATAAGGTATCAAAACTGTCTAGTTACAGGACATAAAAACCTTATCTCCCTATTTGAAACACTAGTACATCATTGCTGATTTTTTTTTTTTTTTTTTTTTTTTTTTTTATAAACAGTCTAAAAGATAATATATAAACAAATAATTAGCATATAATTATAATTCTCATTGCCTAAAGACTCGCCGCACTTACTTCGTGCCGGCACATACTACCCCCCCTCCTTTTCCCTATTATCAATGTTATTATACTGGGCGTATATCATGGGAATAAAAATTCCTCATGCACATACAGTAGTCATAATTAAAAATATTGACATACAAGTTCGTACATGTTCCATCCTTATTTTTTCCCCAATAACACCATTGAACAAAACCAGTTTACAATCTCACAGAAACCCCATTAAGGGCATCTCACAATAAAATCGTCCACTCCTAACCTAATACCTCACTATTCATTATAATTCATATATCATTACATAACATGATTAGGTACTTAGAAAAAGGTGTCATTATATGTGATTATAAAATTGACTAAGCCAAAGATCATGATTTCATATATAAACATAGCAGAAAATTTTTCCCACAAAGCAACTGTGCAGGTTCACAGCACTTCACAAACATAAGTTATACAACGATCAAGTTAACTTGTGTGCTTGTCTTAACATCATTCTGCTCTAAACCCGAGATCCCAAGGTTTAGTCATCATGGTTTTTAAGGTTATCTTGTATGCAGTGAACATAACCATAGATTCCAAATCCTCATTCATCTCCCTTCCACTCTATTCATAACCCTCCCACCATCCAACTACAAAGAAGCCTAAACCAACCCACCCTCATGTGTCGCCGGTAGGAGACCAACCCTTTGCCCGCCCCCTGGGTTCATGAGGAGAAGGCCCCCCACAGTGAGTTTTCCGGTAACCCTCCGAAAAACTAACTACCCACCTCCCACCATAGACTTGCCTATTCCTACACATAGTTCTATAAAATCTCGCTGCTAACGCTTTTATCCTCAACTCTCCCCTAACCTCCCTCATCCCCCAAGATACATGTAATAATCCGTCATAACATACATTAAGGCTCTACCCACATCACCCGGCACCCCAGTTACATCCAACATTAAGGCCCGTAGGAATGGCCATTGCCCCCCCCCCCAAAAGTCTGATAACTCTTAACATCCATAACCTCACCCCCTCCAAAGAGGGACAAAAATATACCGCATGAAAAGCCGTTTTCGATGTCCCCACAATGCAAGCATGAGTCCTCTCTCACAAGACCCATTTTATATAAACATCCCTAGAGGCCAATATTCCCATCAGAAAACGATATACTAACTCTCGTACCCTCGCTGTTATTCTAAGCAAGCCAAACTTCCTCCATATGCTTATCCAGTCATATGTTGGATATACAGCAAGTCCCTGTAAGACACCCTTGCCTACCACGGCACCCACCATTCGTTTGACCTTTAACGTGGACACCTGTTTAACATGTAATAAAACCTCAACATATCCTCACAATACCGCAAACCCCTTCCACACCACCATCTTCGTGCATCCTCCATTACCCTACCTACGCTGACTCCCCTGTTCCCCCCAGTCCGGATATACTTTGTTTAATATATAAAGCCATTACTCTATGACCCAATGACATCAGGCCAAGACCCCCACGTCTCCCCTCCGTCATCACCACGTCCTTGCTCAACCATGCCCTCCCAAACCCCCACACATACCTTAGAACCTTCCTCTGGATTTCTGCAATATCCTCTGCTCTTAAAGGGAACACCTCAGCCACTCCCCACACCTTACTGTAAACCAGAGAGTTGACCACTAAAACTCTCTGCTGTAATGTTACGTCCCTAGCCCTTAAGCCACCTAGCCTACCCAAAACCCTGCTCGTAACTAATTCCGAATTTATCTTCCTACTCTCCTGCACTTCCTCCATGTACCATATTCCACAAACCTTAATTCTGTCCACTACTGACCATCCCAAACCCTCCCCCAAAGCCCCCTCCCACCCAATCCCCCACCTCTAATAGTCTCGACTTCATTAAATTAACTCTCATACCCGTGGCATCCCAAAAATCTGAATGATTCCACCAACTTTCCTTAGATCTTCCTCATGCCTTACCAACACAGTAGTATCATCTACGTACCCCACAATCCCCCCCCGCCCACCCCCCCTAATCCCATGTTCATTCATCACCTCATCCACCAGCCCATAAAATGGATTCTGTACGCAGGCAAACAAAAAACTGAGAGAGTGGACAGCCCTGCCTCAAACCTCTCTCCATCAGTACTGGGTCCCCCCAACTTACCATTAACCTGTACCCTGATAACTGCTCCCTCATACAAGGTTTGCACCCATCTCACCACCTTCTCCCCCCCCCAAACCCAACTTTTCCCAAACAAACTTTTAAGAAATCCCTATTCACACAATCATACGCATTTAGCCCAATCTAATCCAAGTATTCCCCCTCCGGTGCAAGTCCTCAATAAAATCCCTTATGTGACTATGCCCGTCCCTCATACTTCTTCCCGGAATGCCAAACTGTCCCCCATGTACCACTGATCCTAGAACCTTCTTCAGTCTATTGCCCAGAATTTTAGCATAAATTTTATAATCTGCACACATTAAGGATATTGCTCTATAATCATTCAATACTTTCCCATCCTTCTTCTTCGGCACCAACACGACGATCCCTGTTTTCTGGGTCTTTCCCCATCCTCCCACTGCTCCACATATGATTCAAGACTTCCACTAACCCATACCTAATGCATTCCCAATAAACTCTATAAAAATCATTCGGTTTTTCCATCAATGCCCGGCGTTTTTACCCTGACTCACCCGTAAACCGCCTCCCCCACCTCCTCCTCACTAATACTACCCTCCAGCATTTTCCGTTCCTCTTGTCCCAATACAATAGTATTCTGCATAACCCCAAATACCTCCTCACTGACAACTTCCTTGTTCCTCCTCCATTTCTCCCTAAACCAATAATCAGCATAACCACTAATATCATCTGTATCAGTAAGACCTTGACCCACCACATATCCTCCCCCCCCATCAGCGACCACTAGATGCGCTATGGTAGTCACCATCTGCCTTTCCCTAAATTTTCTCAGGACATAACCTGATGGTCGATCACCCTTTAAACACCTCCTCTAATCCTGCCCTAACTCTAATCGCATTAAACCTTTCATTATGCAATCCTTCAATCCTACTCCTTAAACCATCCACCTCACCTCGCACATCTTCCCTTCCCCCCCCGTCGTAAACAGCATTTAGCTGTCCCTCCAGGTAGTTTTGCAAACCATATCTCCACCTTGCCTGTTCCTTTCCACGTATCCTAAAAAACTCTGCTATTGCTGTCTTTGCCCGCATCTCCCACCAGTCAAGCAAATCCATCCCACCATCCCTACCCTCCCAGCAATGTCTCCACCATTCCTCAAAGGATGAGCCTTCATCCCTCTCCTGCAGAAGCCTCACATTCAATTTCCAATACCCAGCATATATGCGTACTATACCATCCACCCGCAGATCAAACTATCACCGCCCTGTGATCCGAAAAACCGACATCAAAAAGCCCTCACTCTCTCCACACCAATCCCCTGCATCACATATATCCTATCTAACCTCGCCCCATAATTTCCACGAATGAACGTGTGCTCCACCCCCTACTCCCCCCTACCCACCACATCTACAACTCCCCACAAACCCTTAACACATCCCTTAGCGCACCTAAAACACATCCTGCCCCCCCTCGGCGTCACATCACCATACCTAATCACACAGTTCCAGTCACCTCCAAGTACAGTTATGGAAGGTAAACCTCGCAAATAATACATCAAAAACATCACGTACAAAATCAACTTTGACTCTAACATTGTTACATGCCGGCATATATACACCAATGAAACATACTCTCCCCACCCCCCAGTGCCCATCTACCCTTACAACCCTCCCCCCTCCCCCCTCCTCCCAACCCATGACACGCAATGGGCTGGTCTCCTTTACAGCTACTGCTACCCCTCCTTTTAATTGCAAAGCATTACTGACAAACATTTTATAACCCCTCAAACTCAATTCACTCCCTAACCTATGGTTATGCTCCTGCAAAAAACATACATCCACATCAAACCTTCGTAAAAACCACTCTAACCAAACCCTTTTTTACCTCAGATTTAAGCCCATTGACATTTATTGTGACACACTTGAATTTGCCAGAAGAGGGGGTTTACCCCTATGCCGCTGTATCTTACTCACTTCACCTTTCTCAGTACCTGTACCATTTTTATCCTTTTTTCTAACCTGTCCACCAGCCCCTCCTTGCCCCCCCCCACTGATCTTCCCCCGGGACAACCCCCTCCCCTGCTTGCCTTTTCCCCTACCACTACCCATGACTTCTTCCCGGGTCTCTGCCCAGGTGTTTTAAAAACCTCATCTAGGTCAAAAGCACCCGCAGTTCTTTTCGTGAGCTCTCACTCACACACAAATCTACATCCTGCACGTCCTCCTGATGGACTTCCACCACCACTTCCATGTCCTCTCTTTTCATTCCTCGGACCCTTCACCTGTCCCTGCTGCTCAACCATCAGCTGCATCTCACTTGACTTCTCAGGACCATCCTCCCCGGGCCACCTTCTCTTCGAAAAACTCCTGCAGAACCGCTTCCAGCAGCTTCTCCCGGGTAGACTCTTCCACGTCCACCTGTCCCTCAGGCGATGGGGGCCCCTCCCCTGTCACCTCCGGGAGGGTAACACAGGTACCAACCGTCGATACTTCCCGTTCTACTTCTTCGCTCCATCTACCACTCGTCACTGCTTCCACCTCTCGCAACTCAGGCATCAACTCACATGGTCTCTGCTCCACTGCCAACGTACCAGGAGCCCTGGTAGGCTGCTTTCTAGGACACTGTGCTGCCATATGTTCATATGAGCTACAGAGACGACAGGTCTTTCTCTGGCCGGCATAGTGTACAAAGACTTGCGTCCTGGACTCCACCAGCATGACATAGGGCGGTATGGGCCTAGCCAACGTCATTTTGAGGGTATAAGAACCCTCAGGGCTTCCCTTATATGGCCCCTCTGTCCATACTCCCATCGTTGCCGAATGGACTTTTCCGTAGTTATGGAATACCTCATGTATACTACACGCCGTCGCCTCGAAAGGGACATTTCTCACCTTCACCCATGTGTAGTACCTGGATACGTCATGCAGAACAACCTCCACTGCCGAGTTCACTGTCACCTTCCTCTCCTGGTACTCGTCAACAAGTCTGTCGTAGACGCCGGTATGATTCAGTTTCAGGAAAACTCTGTTCATCCCATTTAAGGCAACACCATAAACTTCCTCGTTGGGGACACCATAGGCGTCCCTGATGATAGCAGGCAGCAATGTATGCATCGTAGTTCCAGTAAGTGTGCCACGTATCAGCTGTATACAAACAGTGTTAATCCTCTGTCCCACTCGGTACGCCATTTTGTCTTCTAGTTGCTAAAGGTCACCACCAGAGGGCAGGTGTAGCTACTAGGCGTGCGTCCTCTCTCCCCGGAGGTCGAGAGACGATCAATTATTCAATTACATGAAAATTTATATCCATATCATGAAAAGGCTACTTTACATGAAGGATTATAAATCATGAGCCAAAACAATTACATTAACAGTTTTATTTCCCTAAATGAAATACATTACTTTTTAAAAGTAATATTGACAAAACATTTAGAATATAGAATGAAATATGGAGAACAAAATTTAAACTCACACCAATTCAATACCATATCACTTCCCGGCTCCCAAAGTGGTCGTGTTGCTTCGCTTGTGTTAACGTTTTATCTGGCTCTACGGCACGATTTTCTTAGATTTTTACTGTCACGAGTCTGGTGGTCCTCAGTACGTGTGGAACGGGCTCACCCCCGTTGTATATAGTGGGGGGTACCCAGATCCACACTGGTAGAGGCTGACATAGTGTCATAACGTCTGCTGCTGTGTTGGTCAGTAACTGTTGAGATCAACAACAGGTTCTGAGCACATACGAACGTTTAATACTTTTCCTGTGCATCCAAGTTACCCGGCGATTTGAAGACTCGTAGAAGTAGCAGTCTCTGAAGCAGTATTATTTCCAGCCATGGAACTGGAGAAGTTAATCAGCTCCATCATTTACTGACGGTTATTGGGAAAGCACGCATACCCTGTATGGCGTGTTCATGATAAATGGGAAACTAACACCCTAGGGACGATACTCGGGATCCCGTCTGGACCAGTGCACCTTTACTCTGTACGGGGGCAACTGGAGATTCACACTTAACGGTTTGCCGCCGTGGTACTGAGGTCCACTGTTTGTCTTCATTCTGAGGCTCAGCAGGCCGTAACAAAGGCTGATACACATTTCCGTGGAGGTTACAAGAACTACAAGAGAACTGCTGGTAAAATCTACTGAAAAGCATTTTAAAGAATCAGTTTACACGACCTTGCGACAATGAAAGTGGAGTGCAACTTCTTCAGTGGGTCAGCTCATATCTTGAATGATGAGACTATTATGGACATTATTAAAGAGCTTGCTCGAGATCCTGGACAAGAGGACCCATTCTATGTTTTGGATGTTGGAGATATCGTACAAAAGATAAAGGTTTGGAAGCTGAAGATGCCACGTGTTGATCCCTTTTATGCGGTTAAATGCAACGACGATCCAACTGTCTTGGAGATTTTAGCAGCTTTAGGAATTGGATTCGATTGTGCCTCAAAGGCAGAGATGCAGAAGGTGTTGCAGTTGGGAGTGGATCCTTCACGAATCATCTATGCCCACCCATGCAAGCCTGTGTCCCACATACGGCAAGCAGCCAAATTCAACATCCCACTAATGACATTTGATAATGAGTCAGAACTTCATAAAGTAAAGGCATACTTTCCAAGTGCTAAGCTCGTTCTGCGTCTTCGTTGCGATGCTGCTAAAGTTCAGTGCCCACTGGGTATAAAATTTGGAGTGCTTCCAGAAGATGCTGGTGTGCTCTTGGCAACAGCTAGAACATTGGATCTGAACATTGTGGGAGTATCCTTTCATGTTGGCTCAGGCTGTCGTGAACCTGCAGTATTTCATCGTGCCATTGCAGCTGCTAAACAAGTATTTGAACAAGCTGAAGCTTTGGGATTTACCCCAAATCTGCTAGACATTGGTGGTGGTTTCCCAGGCACTCGCAGCTCTTCCCTGGATGAAGTATCTGATTATATCAACAAAGCACTGGAAGAGTTTTTCCCTGAAGGTTGTGGAGTGAAGATAATTGCAGAGCCTGGTCGCTATGTAGTGGCATCTGCTTTTACCTTGGCAACGAACATCTTGGCAATGAGAGAAGTGTGTGATGATAATGGGTTTATATTGTCCACCATGTACTACATTAATGATGGTGTGTATGGCTCTTTCAATTGCACCATTTATGATCATCAGGCTGTTTATCCAGTTCTTCTAGAGGAACCTGCTGTGGGTGAGCACCATATGTCATGCTCTATTTGGGGACCAACATGTGATGGCCTAGATCAGGTAATATCTGAAATTCAACTGCCAAGGCTTTCCTGTGGGGACTGGCTGGTTTGGCCAGAGATGGGAGCCTACACCCTTGCTGCTGCTGGTACCTTCAATGGTTTCCCTCTACCAAAAGTACATGTTGTTGTACCATATCATACTTGGCTGTACTTGGAAGAGCATCTGGGATCCTCGGTGAGATTTACTTCAGTAGATGGAACAGGTATTTTAGATGACTGCTCAAGCCCCAGTTTAAGAGATGAAGATTCATTGTTAGCAAAGAAAAATGTTTATCGCACTTGTTCTGCCACTGTTGACAACACTACATTGGAGGAGCAGTTGGCTCAGCTTGTCATTGATGTTGGAGAAATGTAAACTTTCTAAATGCATTTGAGTAGAGAAGTTAGGAAACTGTAACAAAAAAAAAAAAAAGCAACTGCAAATAACCTGGTTCATGTTAACCATTCAACAGTTGGCTTGAATTACATAATCTTTTATTTTAAATAAAGGGAATAGGCATATCACTGGTATTGATTTCCATGTTTGGTTTTAATACATTTACTCTTTGGAATTAAAAACAATGACAACTGGGTCATTTTTATTTTTGGTATATTGGTATTTTATTTTGGGAATATTTTAATGTTATTTGAATTGACGTGTGCAGTAAAGTTTTACTTCACAATTTTAGTTGAGAATTTGTGTGGAAAATAGTATTCTTAAACCTGCAATGTGAAAATTTTTCAGGAAGGTTCACTGCTACAGCTAAAGTTTGATTACCTAAGTATTTGATAGAAGATATTTGAAATGTTATTAATGTCGCCATGCATCGAATGTGGGCAATGATATGGTAGTGATTGTGAATGCTTACTTCCCATTATAGTTTTTTTTTTTATATTTTATTTAAAACAGTGCGATACAAATGACAGAAATATATTAAAAAGATACACGACAAAAGATTACTGCACTAGAATCGCACTTAACCCGAGACCTAATAACGACACCATACAGTACAGTGGTAATACACACTCACACACACCACACCGTTATGTTACATTGGTATTATTACACTCACACACAACACACCGTATATTACAGTGATAATACACTCACACAACACTATACATTACAGTGGTATTGCTTTATTTGTTAAAGAACATCTCTAACAAGGTTACATATTACCAAACATCAAACACTGGAAATTATGAAGATTGTACAATAAAACAGAGATAAAAACAAACAAACACGCACAATGACACACACAAGCACACACATTACACTACATGAGACTACATCAGGCACATACTAGGTGAAGTTTCTGCCTGTCAACAAACGTATGCAAGACTAATTCTAAGATCTTAGGTGCTTAACAGAGCACCACGATACTCAAAACATTAATATTGGCGATTATCACGAGATCTTAACATACATAGGTATTTACTATTCAAAGAAGGAAACGGGATAATACTAAAAGTCACAATAAAAACATCCAATATAACAAAACAAAACTACGATATGATATTTTACATCTCAGCAAAACAAAGAAAAATAATGCAAACTAGTTACATGTAATATAATATTACTGAAAAGCACACTGTAACACAGCATAAAATATAACAAAATAAAAATCAATTGCTATACGCTAGGAAACACTTTTTACCACTTACAATTGAATCAAAAACAGTAAAGACTCCTATGCACATATTTGAGTCTCATAGAAAATTTTCATCATAAAGTCCTTGAAATGATTTATACATGATAAAAATATGCAATCGTAGTGCTACACCTTCCTCAATGATAATTGTGTAGTTCTTGAAAACCTCGGGGTAATAACCCTACTGCCTCTAGATATCAAAACTCATTTATACATCCATATAAACAGCTCTCCATGCTCACACCCAAGTCTAGGAAAATAGCCCGTCGTATCCCTTTACCCATTTTGCAAATCCCATAAATCCCTTAATGTGAAATTTCGATAACCCTCACTAAAATCTCTCTCCCATCTCCCTCCATACACCCCTTTATTTCTACACTGTGTCCTATAAAAAGTTGCTGCCAATGCATTAATTCTTGCACGCACGTCCGCCTCCCTCATAGCCCACATCAATGTAAATAATCCTAAACATATACCCAAAACGCAT
>NW_026464381.1:0-13172 GCF_026875155.1 Cherax quadricarinatus
CCTTTTTTTTTTGGGGCCATGTAACCCTTTGTATGGCATGGGAAATAAGGGAAAGGGTCTTAGCTGCGTGCCCCCCTGTCTCGTTTTCCGATGTTGTGTGTGCATGTGAAGTGTGCCGAAAATGCGACCTTGGGGTCGTGAAGTGGTCCAGTTGCAGTTACTTGAAAGAATGCAACCCGTTGGAGCAGTTTTCCACGCCAAAGAAGCCTAGAGAGGTTTGGCCAATGGATAACGTGCGAGGGTGACTAGCATTGGCTAGTGCATTTCTAGTAAAAGTAGATAAGCACTGGAGCCCGATATTTAGTTTAAGGAGAAATGACGGGTAAGGAGGCTTTGCACCAGAGAGCAACTGTTATGCTGGCCAACTGCCAGGTGTACTGATTATGCTGCCTTGTGGTAGATGAGAAGGTTGAGGGAAATATATGTAGTTGAATAATTTTGTATATGTATAATTTTGTCTTTGTATTGTAATAGATTTAAGGATTAGGATTAAAATAATCTAATAACTAGGACAAATTGTCTGTTCTCAGTATTTTAAAATGGGCGAGAAGGGGGATGTGATGTAGTTCAGCTGGGCTTGTGTGGTCTCTTGGGAGACCTAATTTAACCAATTATATGGTCACACCTTGCCTTGGCAAACGTCTGTAGCCACGCCCACGTCTGAGGTCTTTTGTTCTTGACGGCTTCAGACCTAGGCGTCAGGTCGTACACGTGGTTGTGGAGGGTGCTTGGACCACCATAAAAGCCCAAGGAAAGAGCATGATCAGGAGATTCGAGCGGACTGCTGCTGGGGTGCGAGCTCCCTGAGCAGAGACTTCGAGCGACTGCTGCTGGGTGCAGAGCTCCTGAGCAGAGAACTTCGAGCGGAGCTGCTGCTGGGGTGCAAGCTTCGGGAAGAGGCTGCTGAAGTCTCTGGAGGAGATGTTGGAGGCATTGGTCAGAGTACTGGGCTTGGCGCAGTACTCGTGCTGTGTAATTCCTTGGACCTGTGGCTTAGATCCTGTGATGAAACTGCTCTCTGAACTATATTGTAAGTTAATTCAATTGGTCACACTTTTTAGACTCACTCATCGACTTGGCTTCTGCTCTGGAAAGAAACGTACCTTCTCCCGGTTTGGGAGGATCAGAACCTCGACACTCAGCAACTAGAACAGGCAAGAGGAAGAGAGGAAACTCTTTTTCATATCCTGCTCCAGGACTTGGTGCGTAGCTGGCTGCCTGCCCCTGGCAGACAGTTTGGCCTCTGCACTCATGTAGCTGGGTGAAGTCCTTCCCTACTCTGTCTCCCTACGATCCAGCCCGTTGGGGAGGGGAAATTTTACAGCATCGTCTTCACCTTCATTGCACGATACTTACGCAAACGTGTCAAGCAAATGGTAAACCGTTGATGATTCAACGAAGATTGCTCTTGCACTGTTTCAAAGGAAGCACTGCAAGTTAAATTTCAACACCATTTTGACCCTGAAAGAAGCATTCGTTGTTGTGTGCCACGATGAGCGAATGCAGAGAAGCTACTCACTACAGATGCCACCACTACACTTATACCGCTCAAGGTTTACTGTATTTCATCTCCTGCCCTCAGTGGCCAGGAAATCAGTATTCACTTAAAAATGGATAAGATATCCTGTACGTCCTCAATCACCTGCAGAACGCAAGACATCCATCGAGACGCAAAATACTTGGGCTAACTGTTTGACTGCATCACCAAAAATCCCCGAATGCATCGTCCATCTCAAGGTCCACCTTCACCGACGTTAACATGGCTGCCCTGCCTCTGACTGAAGGTGCATGCTGTTTACCTACTACTTCATCATCCTGCCTACATCGAAGCAGGAGATATCAGTACATCCAACACTGCTTGGAACGTTATTCTTACATCACACCACCAAAGCATTTCCAGTAAAAAGACAAGAAGTCTGCACTATAGGGGGGGGGGGGTACATGTGGTAGTGAAGGGACACACCTTCAGTTCCTGCACCGCTTCTACTCCACCACAACCATCGTGCTTAAAACTGGTATAAGTAACGACCACCATACACGGCAAACAAAAATGTCCTACAACACGAAAGAATATGTGAAAAAACACAAGAAGCACAAAGAAAAAACCTACTAGCACAACACACAAACGTATGCAGCAATTGGTCAAAGATTAACAAGCTACCACTACAAAATTACTTCAAGCTACTACTCAGCCAGCCTCCACCATCATCACTCCTCAGCATGTGACTAACCAAGATCCACTACTGTCTCGGATAACGCCTCACATGCAAAATTGGTGTACCTGATCTTTTAACTCTACAATCAACGAGTTATTTGTCACTAAATATATGCCATCATTTCATATTCCCAGCATCTCCAACCTCGGAAGAAATACTAATATTCACCAAGGACCTAAATCAAACACTTCTACGCCTGCAGCTCCAACACCATCAACAACTAGTGACGTTCACTCCAACAACGTCCAATGAGAAGGCCTCCTTGCCTCCACTCCCAAAGAAACCGACCAATCAGACCTTTCCACCAGAAATACATCCTCGTCATTCGTCGATTGAAGATAAGTAGAAAATGTACATTCACCAGCACCAACACTACCATCCCAAACCCCAAGTACCCAACAAGTATCTTGATTGGGGTGAAATATCTTTCTGAACCACAGAAAATTATCTCGAGAAATGGAGCCCAAGCTGAACTCAAATCTCACCTCATCCAAAAAACAGTCAAGTTTTGTTGAACATCCTGACTGATGAAAAAGTGAACTTTCCAGAAACTTATAAAGCATCTTGAAACAGTTATCAAAGACCCTCGATATTCGACACTTGGTTACTCATCTTATGATAATTTCTACCACCAACGCTTTAAAAACGACTTTGAAAATGGATCAGCATTCCATCAAGAAAATTACTTCGCTGAAGAATAAACGTCCACAATTTCCAGAATAAAACCGACCAAGCCATTAATGAAAATGACCAATCAACGTTGAGCTCCTCTTGTCGTTTGCAGTCACCATTACCAACAAGAAGCAGCAATCTTCCATCCAGCAAGTTGCAGGTCAGCTCCTACAAGTTCCTGTTGTCTCTACGTCGTCTTTTATCTATGTATCCAGGCTTAGCATTGGGTTTAGTCCTGACTCTTCTCTCTTCGACTCAAGACATTCCTCTCCCCCCGTCAATTTCTTCGCACTGTCCCCACTTGCCCCTCGCCCCTCGTGGATACTTACCTGTGAGTCCGATCTGACTGAGCTGATCATTTTGTATCAAGTTGATTTGTTGCCCTGTCTCACTGCTTATACATACCATCCCATTTATCTAAACCACAATAATGTTCTCCTGTTCCCCAAATATGATTATTGTACAAGGATTTAATAATAAACTGTGTTTGAGTAGATAGTAATATTCACTGCACACCTTATTTATTCACTATTTTTTATATTTTTTACTATGTTTGATGAGTGAAATGGGCGAGGCATATTGTTAGTGAATAGTGTAGAGTTAATGAGAGTGTTCGTGGGTTCCACCACTGACCTGTCATTACCTACCTACCCCTCCCGCATTCCACCCCTCCCACTACTGCCTACGCCTGTCACCTACCATACTAACTCCGCACACGCTTACCACCCCATATTCCACACATAATCATTATCCCCCTCTACATGACATGGTGGCAGCCAAGGTGGGATGGTTCTTATTATTTTTTTTATAGTAGGAACCAGTTCCATGTGCCTTATTTTTGACTGCTCGGTTATACTTGTTATGCCTACCATTTGCTAACCAATATTTTTTTCTTGTGTGTGTAAAATCTAAAGTGAATATCTGTATGATATTACAATCCTCGTAACCTTGACTGTCCTTTTTGAAGTGGGTCCTGAGTAATTGTGTGTTGTATTATTATAATTGGTGGTGTTTTATCTGGAGAGAGTTCCGGGGTCAACGCCCCCGCGGCCCGGTCTGTGACCAGGCCTCCTTAGGTCAGTGTCCCAGGATGCGACCCACACCAGTCGACTAACACCCAGGTACCCATTTTACTGATGGGGAACATAGACAACAGGTGGAAAGAAACACGTCCAATGTTTCTACTCTGGCTGGGAATCGAACCCAGGCCCTCACCGTGTGAAGCGAGAGCGTTAACCACCAGGCCACCAGAGCTGGTTGTTGGTTTAAGATAAATGGTGGAGAATATTAGTATTTGGGTGAGACTTTTGGGGGAAGCAATTACTGGCCGAAATTGAATATTTACAGAGGAATGAGAAGTCACCCAGCCCGCCTTGGAAGACTCACCCACAACTGTCACCCATTGAAGAGTTGCCTATGATTGCTGTCACACCTGACGTTGCCCAGTCACCCAGGCTATATGCCCATCACCCATGATGTGCCCTAGAAGATGTATTTCTGCCCTTGTTGTCTCCAGAGTAGTGGGGTGTCTTCGCGTCACCCAGCCTCTGTGACCATTGCCTGCGGACCGCCAGTTACTCCCAGTGCCAGGATGGGTGACCGCACCTGCTTTGATGACCTGAAGTGACCTCACCTCACCCGATGCAACTGAACAGATAGCCTCTACTGCTGATGTCGGCTGTTGTGATGCTGCTGAGATGCTGTACCGTGCTGCTATGCTTGGCCTGCTTGAGATGCTGTAGCCAGGTGCTGTCAATGTCTGTGGCCGTGCTATGTGCTGCTTGTGATACGGCCGTGCTGTTGATGAGATTATGGCTGATGGCCGTGCTGTGATGCTGCGATCAGCCTAGCTCAAGAGGATATTGGCGTGGTGCTGCAGTGGTGTGTGTAGGGATTCTGGCTGTGTGCAGGAGAGAAATCTACTATGAAGGAGTTAGCCATCCTCGAGATGTGGAAAGGACTGTCCGAGGAGATGGACTCTAGCTCTGCTGGGAACCGCAGCCCTGCTTTCAATGGGCGGTATGGGAGGTGTTCCTGCCTAGGCCGGTCCGACCTGTGCGACAGGTAGCGGGGATGCCTGCCAGCCATGAGAGTCAATTAGGAGTGAGAGATGTTCCCCAGCCAACATTGACTTGCCAGAAGTGTTAGTGTGTAACCTGTGTGAAATAAGGTGACCTTGAAAACGTCCAGTGATTATGGCAGCCATTGTTTCTGAGGCAGTGAATCCTAGTAGTGGAATCGGATAATGGAGGGTCTTAGCTGCAGATGCCTGCCCTGTCTCGATTTTCAGATGTTGTAGTGTGCATGTGAAGTGTGGGCCGAAAATGCCGACCTTGGTGGGTCGTGAAGTGGTCAGTTGCAGTTACTTGAAAGAATGCAACCCGTTGAGGCAGTTTTCTCACCCCACACGCCAAAGAAGCCTAGAGAGGTTTGGCCCAATGGATATAACGTGCGAGGGGTACTAGCATTGGCTAGTGCATTTCTAGTAAAAGTAGAGGGAAGGCCTTCAGCCCGATATTTAGTTTAAGGGGGAAATGACGGGTAAGGGAGGCTTTGCACCAGAGAGGCATACGTTATGCTGGCCAACTGCCAGTGTACTGATTTTATGCGCCTTGGTGGTAGATGAATAGTTTGAGGAAATATATTAGTTGAATAATTTTGTAATTATGTATAATTTGTCTTGTATTGTAAATAGATTTAAGGGATTAGGATTAAAATAATCTAATAACTAGGACAAATTGTCCTAGTTTCTCAGAATATTTAAATTGGGTGCCCGAGAATGGGGGATGTGATGTATTCAAGCTGGGCTTTGTGTGGTCTCTTGGAGACCTTAATTTTTAAAAGCCAATTATATGTTTCCATCTTGCCTTGGCAAACGTCTGTAGCCACGCCCACGTCCTGAGTTCTTTTGTTCTTTGGCGGCTTCAGAACCTAGGCGTCAGGTCCGTACACGTGGTTGTTGAGGGTGCTTGGACACACCATAAAAGCCCAAGTGAAGAGCATGATCAGGAGATCGAGGCGGAGCAGCTCCTGGGGTGGCGCGCTCCTGAGGCAGAGACTTCGAGGCGGAGCTGCTTGCTGGGGTGCAGAGACCGAGGGCAGTGACTTCGAGCGAGCTGCGGGCTGGGGTGCAGAGCTCGGAGGAGCCTGCTGAAGTCATCCATGGAGGAGACTGTTGGAGGCATTGGTCAGAGTACTGGCTATGGCGCAGTACTCGTGCTGTGTAATTCTTTGGACCCTGAAGCTTTAATCCTGTGATGAACTGCTCTCTGAACTATATTGTAATTTTACATTCATTTTGGTCACACTCTTTTAGACTTCACTCTCGACTGGCTTCTGCACTGGAAGACGTACCTGCTCCCGTTGGGAGGATCAAGACGTCGATACTCCAACTAAAACAGGCAAGAGAGAGGAAACTCTTCATCCATGCTCCAGGTCTTGTGCGTAGCTGGCTGCCTGCCCCTGGGCAGACAGTTGGCTTCTGCACTCTTGTAGCTGGGTTCAGTCTTTCCCTACTCTGTCCTCCCTACGATCCCCTTTGGGGAGGGGAAATTTTACCAGCATCGTCTTCACCTTCATTGCACGATGAGCTACGCAAATCGTGTCAACAAATGGTACCGTTGATGTTTCAACGAAGATGTGCTCTTGCAACTGTTGTTTCAAGGAGCACTGCAAGTTAAATTCCAACACCATTTTGTCCCTGAAAGAAGCAGTCATTGTTTGTGTGCCACGATGATGCTGAAGCAAGAGAAGCTACTCACACAGAGCCACCACTACACTTACCGCTCAAGGGTTTTCTGTTATGTCCTCTCCTGCCCTCAGGCAGGAAATCAGTAATTCCTTAAAAACTGGATAAATTCTGACAGTTCTCAATCACCTGCAGAACTCCAAGACAATCCATCGAGACGCAAATAACTTGGCTACTGTTACTGCATCACAAAAATCCCGAATGCATCGTCCCATGCTCAAGGTCACCTTCACCGACGTTAACATGGCTGCCACTGCTCTGACTGAAGGTCATGCTGTTTAACTACTAACTCAACAGTCCTGCCTACATTCGAAGCAGAGAGATATCAGTACATCCAACACTGCTGGAACTGTTATTCTTACCATCACACCACCAAAGCATGTCCAGTAAAAGACAAGAAGTTCTGCACTACATGTGGTAGTGAGGGACACACCTTCAGTTCCTGCACCGCTGCTACTCCACCACAACCATCGTGCTTAAACTGTAAAAGTAACGACCACCATACACTGGCAACAAAATGTCCTACACGAAAGAATATTGTGAAGAAAACACAAGAAGCAGCAAAGAAAAAACCTACTAGCAACACACCAACGTATGCAGCAATTGCAAAGATACAAGCTACCACTACAAAATTACTTCAAGCTACTCCCTCAGCCCAGCCTCTCACCATCATCACTCCTCCAGCCATGTGACGTAACAATATCCACTACTGTCTACTATACGCTCACATGCAAAATATGGCTGTACCTGGATCTTTTAACTCTACCATCAACGAGTTATTTCCATGTGCCTTATTTTTGACTGCTCGGTTATACTTGTTATGCTACCATTTGCTACCAATTTTTTTTTCTTGTGTGTGTAAAATTCTAAAGTGAAATATTGTATGATATACAATCCTAGTAACCTTACTTCCTTTTTTGAAGGTGGTCTGAGTAATTGTGTGGTTGTATTATTATATTTGGTGGAGTTTATCTGGAGAGATGTTTCCGGGGTCAACGCCCCCGCGGCCCGGTCTGTGACCAGGCCTCCTTAGGTCAGTGTCCCAGGATGCGACCCACACCAGTCGACTAACACCCAGGTACCCATTTTACTGATGGGGAACATAGACAACAGTGGAAAGAAACACGTCCAATGTTTCTACTCTGGCTGTGAATCGAAACCAGCCCTCACACGTGTGAAGCGAGATGCGTTAACCACCAGGCCACCAGAGCTGGTTGTTGGTTTTAAGATAATGGTTGAGAATATTATAATTTGGGTATATCTTTTGGGGAAGCAATTACTGGCCGAAATTATATATTTAACCAGAGGATGAGAAGTCACCAACCCCCAGCCCGCCTTGAAAGACTCACCCACAACTCCACCTAATTGAAGATTGCCTATGATGCGTCCACCTGACGTGCCCAGTCACCCAGCTGATATGCCCTGTCCCCCAGTTGATAATGTGCCCTATAGATGTATTGCTGCCCTGGGTCTGTCATCCAGTGTAGTGGTTCTGTCTGCGTCAGCCCAGCCCTCTGTGACCATTGCCTGCGGACCGCCAGCTACCCGCAGTTGCCAGGGAATGGGTGACCGCAAACCTGCTGTTGATGACCTGAATTGACCTCACACCTCACCTCAGTACAACGTGACCATAGCCTGCTACTGCTGATGTCGGCCTGCTGTGATGCGGCTGAGATGCTGTAGCCGTGCTGCCTATGGCTGTGGCGTACTGAGATGCTGTAAGCCTGCTGCAATGCTGTGGCCGTAGCTATGTGCGCTGTGATACGCCCGTGCTGTGATGATGGATATGCTGGTGGCCGTGCTGTGATGCTGCGATGCCTGCCTACTCAAGAGAGATGCGGTGACGCATGTGTGTGAAGGGATTCTGGCTGGTGTGCTAGGACAGGAGAAATCTACTATGAAGAGTTCCATCCTCGGAGATGTGGAAGGACGTGAGCAACGGAGATGGACTCCTCCCCAGCTGCCTGGACACCTGCTTTCAAGGGCGGTATGGAGGTGTGTCTGCCTTGCTGGTCGACCTGTGCGACAGGTATGATGCGGGGATGCCCTGCCAGCCATGAGAGACAATTAGGAGTGAAGATGTCCCCCAGCCTACTTTGACTTGCCAGAAGTTCAGTGTTACTGTGTGAAATAAGGTGACCTTGAAAAACGGTCCATGATTATGCCGCCTTGTTTTCTGGGGCCAGTGAATCCTAGTATGGCATAGGATAAGGAGGTCATAGCTGCGATGCCTGCCCTGTCTCGATTTTCGAGATGTTGGTTAGAGTACAGTGCATGTGAAATGTGCCGAAAATGCGACTTGTGGTCGTGAGTGGTCTCAGTTGGCAGTTACTTGAAAGAATGCAACCCGTTGGAGCAGTTTTCTCCACGCCAAAGAGCCTAGAGAGGTTTTTTGGGCCCAATGGATAACGTGCGGAGGGTGACTACATTTGGCTAGTGCATTCTAGTAAAAGTAGAGAAGGCACTGAGCCCAGATATTTAGTTTTAAAGAGAAATGACGGGTAAGGCGCTTTGCAACCAGAGAGCAACTGTTATCCTGGCCAACTCCAGGTGTACTGATTATGCTGCCCTTGTGGTAGATGAGAAGTTGAAGGGAAATATATGTAGTTGAATATCTTGGTATTAGTATAATTTTGTCTTTGTATTTAATAGATTTAGGGATTTAGGAAAAAATAATCTAATAACTAGGACAAATGTCACTAGTTCTCAATATTTTAAATTGGGGCGAGAAAGGGGGGATATGTGATATAGTTCAGCTGGCTTGTGTGGTCTCTTGGGAGACCTAAGTTAACCAATTATATCTCACACCTTGCCTTGGCCAACGCTGTAGCCACGCCCAACGTCTGAGGTCTTTTGTTCTTGACGGCTTCAGACACTTAGGCCGTCAGGTCTACACTACTGGTTGTGGAGGGTGCTTGGACCACCATAAAGCCCAAGGAAGAGCATGATCAGAGATTTCGAGCGGAGCCGCTTGCTGGGGTGTCGAGCTCCGAGGCAGAGACTTTCGAGCGGAGCTGCTGTTTGGTGCAGAGCCTTTGTTCCTGAGCAGAGACTTCGAGAGGAGCGCTGCTGGGGTGCAGCGCTCGGAGGAGGCTCCCTGAAGTCTCATGGAGGAGACTGTGGAGGAATTGGTCAGAGTACTGCTTGGCGGCAGTACTTCGTTGCTGTGTAATTCTTGGAACTGTGGCTTAGATACTGATAACTGCCTCTGAACTATATTGTCAGTTACATTCATTTTGGTCAAGTTATTGTGTTCCTGTCTCACTGCTTATAGCAAACCATTCCCATTTATTAAACCACAATAATGTTCTCGTGTTCACAAATATATTGTTGTACAAGGACTTAATAAACTGTGTTTGAGTAGAATAGTAATATTCACTGCCACCGTTATTTATTTTTTTTTTTAATATTTTATTATGTTTATATGAGTGAAGAAATGGGCGAGGCATATGTTAGTGAGGCATATGTTTAATTTCTGATAAGAATTACTGATGGAGTGAAATTTTCGGAGCATTTTTCAACAATTTAAATAATATAACATTTTTTTTCAAAAAGCTCAAAATTTCGAAGAATTTAAAAAATAATTTTGAACATTTCATATATTTTTTTTAAAAATACCTGAAACCATATTTCGACGAATTTAAGAGCGTTTAGAACACTTTTTCAGACAAACCTGAGATTTTAAGCTAAAAATAATTGATTTTCAAACTTTTTTAACCAGATTACTCATGGAATTGAATTTTATGCTGACAAGTAACTTAAAATAAATGACATTTCTGTTCGTATTGTGTGAATACATATTTTCAAGTGTGAAAATCCATTGTATTTTTAGCTAAAAAATCTGTTTGTGCGAAAAGTGTTCACTAAATGCTACAAATCGTCGAAAGTATGCAGTAAAACATAATTTTAACCATATTTTTTCGATTTTCGGTGTTTTAAAAAATATATGAATATTCAAAATATTTGTGAATTCCTTCCGAAATTTTATGGGCTTTTGAAAAATTAATGTAATATACTTTAAGATGTTGAAAATGGCTCGAAAATTTTATTTCCATCAACTAATTCTGATAAAAAAACGTTGAAAATCCATGAATTTTAGCAAAAAAAAAAATCAGTTTTGTCTTGAAAAGTTTTCTAAATGCTCTAAATCGTGGAAATATGCATAAACATAATTTCCATAATTTTTCTATTTTCTTCTTCAATGGCTTTCAGGTATTTTGTAAAAAATATATGAAATATTTAAATTAATTATTTGAATTTCTTCAAAATTTTGTTTCTTTTTTTTTGAAACTATGCAATATACTTTCAAAATGTTAAAAATGCTCAGATATCAATGCCAATCAATGTATATTTTCAAAAATACCTGAAGCATTGAAAAAACGAGAATATGGCAAAATCCTATTTACACCATATTTCGACGATTTTGAGGATTTTGAACATTATCAGAGACAAACCCTGATTTTTTAGCCACAATTTCATGATATTCAATGTTTTTTTGATCAAAATTACTGAGGGAATTGACATTTTCGAGCATTTCTCTCCCTCTCTATTCAAGTATATACATTTTTTTCAAAAAGCCTATAAAATTTCGAAAGAAATTAAAAAAATAAAATTTTAATATTTCATATATTTTTTTTAAAATACCTGAAGCATTGAAAAAAACGAAAATATGGAAACAATGATGTTTTGCTGCATATTTGGACGATTAGAGCATTTAGAACACTTTTCAGACAAACCTGAAGATTTAGCTAAAATTAATGAATTTTCAAACTTTTTTTATTTAGAATACTGATGGAATTGAATTTTTTTTGCTGAAAGTAACTAAAAATATGACATTTCTTGTAGTATGGTCAAATACATAGTTCAACTTGAAAATCCATGAATTTTAGGAAAAATATCAGTATTGTCTGAATAGTGTTCTATAATTCTCTAAATCGTCGAAATATGCAGTAAAGCACCATCATTTTAATAAAAAAACCAAATTTTTTTCTACTTTTTTCAATGATTCACGTATTTTTAATGTCATATTTAAGTTACTTTCAGCTTAAAATTCAATTCCAGACAGTAATCTGATAAAAAAAGATTGAAAAATCCACGAAATTCAGCTTAAAAAATCACAGATTTTCGGAAAAGTGTTCTAAAAGCTCAAAGCCTTCGAAATATGCAGTAACACATCATTTTAAAACCATATTTTTTCGATTTTTTTCAATGCTTCAGGCATTTTAAAAATAATGATATATTCAAATTAGTCGTGATTTCATCGAAATTTTATGCTTTCTTGAAAAATTTTTAATATACTTTAAAATGTTTGAAAATTTCTCGAAAATTTCAATTTCATCAGCAAATATTTTTTTAAAATACCCGAAGCCTTGAAAAAAAAAAAAAACGAAACATATTGTAATAATGATGTTTTAACTGCATATTTCGACGATTTAGAGAGTCATTTAGAACACCTGTTCAGACAAACATGTTTTGTTAGCTAAAATACATGGATTTTCAAACTATTTTATCTGAATTACTGAGATTGAATATAATTGTTATGCAGAAAGGAACTTAAATATTTTACCGCATATTTTTCGATTTTTTTTCATGGCTTCAGGCATTTTGTAAATAAATATATGATATATTCAAAATAGTTGTGAAATTTCATCGAAATTATCATGGGTTTCTTGAAAAAATTTTAATATACTTGTTTAGCGCCGAGTGTTGAAATATGTTCCTCGAAAATTTTAAATTCATTACAGCATATATTTTTTTTAAAAAAATACCTGAAGCCTTGAAAAATTAAACGAAAATATGGTAAAATGATGTTTTACTGCATATTTCGCGAACGATTTAGAAGCATTTAGAACACTGTTCAGACAAACATGTTTTGTAGCTAAAATTCATGGATTATTCCAAACTTTTTATCTGAATTACTGAATGGAATATAATTTTATGCAGAAAGGAACTTAAATTTTTTAACCATAATTTTTCGATTTTTTTTCAATGCTTCAGGCATTTATTAAAAAATATATGAAATTATTCAAAATTAGTTGTGAATTTTCATGCGAAATTTTATGGGTTTCTTGAAAAAATTTTAATATACTTGTTAAAATGTTGAAAATTTCTTTTCTCGAAAATTTTAAATTTAGCCAATTCAGCATATATTTTTTAAAAATACCTGAAGCCGTTGGAAAAAAAAAAACGAAAAATATGTAAAATGATGTTTTACTGCATATTTCGAACAGATTTAGTAGCATTTAGAAACACTGTTCAAGAACAAACATATGTTTTGTTCGCTAAAATTCATGGGTTTTCATAACTTGTTTGATCTGAATTACTGATGAAATATAATTTATTTTTATGCAAGGAAAGGAACTTTAATATTTACCCATATTTTCGATTTTTTGTCAGTGCTTCAGGCAATTTTTTAAAAAAATATATGATATATTCAAAATTAGTTGTGAATTTTATCGAAAATTTAATGGGTTTATTGAAAAAAATTTTAATATACTTTTAAAATGTTTAAAATTTAATCGAAAATTTCAATTTCA
>NW_026464382.1:0-14137 GCF_026875155.1 Cherax quadricarinatus
CCACGCACCCCCTTTACCCTTTATATTACCCTCTGTGTTCTTTTTTGTTTTTTATGGTTTGATAAAGTCCGGGAGGCGAAACGTTGCCACAAAAATGTCACATTAGTTGCACTTGTGCCTTTTACTTTACATATTGCCCGGTAATTCTACGAACTTTATTACAAGCTGCGCATTATGCAAAACTGTCTCGTGAGGGTTTTCATACTAATAAAATAGCCATTTTTGAAGGGAACGGAGGGGGGGATGGGGACGTGAAGAATCTCATTCAGAAAAGTCTGTCTTCACTAGATTCCAATTTCCAGAAGTGGCCGTGTTGTGAGATTGCAAACAGCAGGTTGCTGTGTATTGTGATGCAATTGGCTCAAGTTACAGCCTAGAGTGTCGGCGTTCAATCACATTTGTCCGTCGCTAAAGATTCCTGTTCGTTCACTGTTCCAGCACCAATTCAATCTATCCGTATTATCCTTGTTTTTGACGACAGCTGAGCTCTCTTACTGCATGCGTCTGTCATCTCTACAGCAGTACCACCGATCCTGCTAACGGGATTGTTTTGGTTCGATTCTTCTGTTATTTTCATTGCTTTTATTATTCTTGTTTGGTATTTACGACCGTCTGTCCTAAGTCAGCGTTCTCCTTGTTATGCCTGACAATACAATCTTAAATTCACTGTTATTGGGGGTTTGCTTAAGATTAAAAAAGCACAATACCGTAACTGGAAAAAATACACAAATAACCCACACATAAGAAGAGAAGCTAACGATGACGTTTCCGTTGGACCAAAACGTCGTCGTTAGCTCCTCTCTTCTTTGTGCTGGTTATTTGTGTATTGCCAAAGATATTTTTCTACAACATCAGCTCTACCTTATTTTAGCATACATTCTTGTTCTCTCTCTCTCTCTCTCTCTCTCTCTCTCTCTCTTTTCTCTCCTCTCTCTTCTCTCTCCTTCTCTCTCTCTCTCTCTCTCTCTCACTGCAATCTGAATGTGCTTTTTCAACACCAAATCCCCAGCTTCTCCACTTTTGTGCGCGCGTCATTTCTGTGGCTTTCCGTTTCTGCACGGCTTCCATCCACTCCCGGCCGAATTGACGGACGAGTGTTTTCAGTCTGTCGCTGATGGTAAATACTTTTGGCCAGAAATGAATTTAACTCGGAGTTCCAGCGGAGCTTTGCGTTTTTTTCCTCCTTCCATGTTCGCTCTGCTGGTTCACGAGACGTGTTGAAGCTCTCCTCTTGTTTGTGTCTTCCACTCATATTCCTCCTTCGTGTTGTAATGGTGTGCGGACTGCGTTCTCTATTTTTATCCTGTTTTTCTCTTTCTAACTTCAGCTTTTCCCTTATATATATATATATATATATATATATATATATATATATATATATATATATATATATATATATATATATATATATATATATATATATATATATATATTATATATATATTATATATATATATAATATAATATATATATATATATATATATATATATATATATAATCTAGTAGTAGGTTGGTAGACAGCAACCACCCAGGGAAGTACTACCGTCCTGCCAGATGACTGTGAAACAAAAACCTGTAACTGTTTTGCATGATGGTAGGATTGCTGGTTTCTTTTTCTGTCTCATAAACACGCTAAGATAACAGGGATATCTTGCTACTCCTACTTACACTTTGGTCACACTTCACAGACACGCACATGCATATATATATATACATACATCTAGGTTTTTCTCCTTTTTCTAAAATAGCCTTTTTTCTTTTTTATTTCTTCTATTGTCCGGGGGGAAAGTGGAAAGAATTTTTCCTCCGTAAGCCCTGCGTGTCGTATGAGGCGACAAAATGCCGGGAGCAATGGCTAGTAACCCCTTTCTCCGATACAATACTAAAAAAAGAAGAAAAAAAACTTTATAAAAGGGTTTGCTTAAATGTGGTGGTGTGTGCGGATGAAAGAAAAGATGTTTGCTGATTTTTAAAGAAAAAAAAGTTGGATGCCCCGGGCCCTAAGCGAAACAAAGCTAAAGGGGTAGAGAGTTTCAGGGGGGGGGAAATAATGGGATTAAATTGGATATCTGAGAGGTTGAGCAAAGGAAGGGGTAGCAAAATGTTAAAAAGACAGTTAGGGGGAGAAAAGAAATATGAATGTGAAAATTCAAAAATTTGTGGATTTAAAGAAAAGGGTTGGATGCGAAAGTGGGTCATAATAAGCGTGTATGCCCTGGGAAAGGGGAAAATGCAGAGGGAGGGGGAAGTTTTGGGGGAGAGTTAAGGAATGTATAGAGCCTTTAAACAAGAGAGAGTAATTGTGGTAGGGGACTTGAATGCTAAAGTAGAAAAAACTTTTAGAGAGGGTGTGGTGGGAAATTTTTGGGGGCCAGGGGGAAATGATAAGGGAGCCCTTTTGATTGAATTTGATGAAAGGGGTTTGTTTGGGAAATACATATTTTAAGAAAAAGAGGAAAAATAAGATCCCACGATATGATGTAGGCGAAATGAAAGAGTTTGTTGGATTATTATTGGTAGATAAAAGATGTTGAGTAGATCAGGATGTACATTTTTATAGAGGGGCCCCAAGATATATCAGATCATTTTCAGTTGTAGCTACATAGAGAAAAAGGTAGATGGGATACAAGGAGAATAAAGCCGGGGAAGGGAGGTAAAGGGTTTTTATAAACAAAAGAGGAGCAGTTAGGGAAGTATAAACAGCTATTGGAGGAAAAAGGGGCTAATAGATCATGGGCAATGGGGTCGAAGAGGTATGGGGAGTTTAAAAAATTTTTGGGTTTTTGAGTGTTCGCAGAATTTTTGTGGTTACAGGAAATGGGTGCGGAGGGAAGAGGAGCGATTGGGGGGAATGATGTTGTAAAGAAGTAGTAAGGGAAAAAAGTTGCATATGGAGTTTTTACAAATAGAAGTGATGAAAGGGAGGGAAGAGTTATGGAGAAAAGAGAGAGGTTAAGGATGGTGAAGCAATGTAAAAAGAGAGCAAATGAAGAGGGGTGAGTGTATAACAAATTTTTTTTAAAAATAAAAAAAAAGTTTTGGGATGAGATTAACAATTAAAAAAGCCAGAGAACAAATGGATTTTCATTTAAAAATAAAAGATTTATTAAATGGAGATTAGGGGTATTGGGAAGAGGAAGGGAATTTTTGGGGGAATTTGTTAAATGTTGATGAAATGGGGAAAGCTGTGTTTTCGTGTATAGGGCAAGGAGGAAAACATTTGTAGAGTGAAAGAGCCATTGTAGTGTGGGGGAAGTTTTGGGCAGAGGTAAAATGAAAGGGGGAAGGGCAGCCGGGATTGAGGGATAAAGATAAAAATTTAAAAAGCAGGTGGGGATATAGTTTTGGAGGGGGTGGTGCAATTTTTTAAAAAAAAGTAGGGAAAGGGTAAGGTACCTGGGGATTGCAGAGAGCATGCATAGTTCCTTGTAAAAGGCAAAGGGTTTAAAAGAGAGTGAAAAAATTTATGGGGGGATAAGTTGTTGAGTGTACCTGGTAAAGTGTATGGTAATTTTAAAATTTAAAAAAATTAAGAGTAAGACGGAAATGGGATAGAGATGAACAAGGGGGTTTGGGGAAAGGTAGGGGGTGGTGGACCGTGTTTACAGGAAACATATAAGGAACGTATTTAGATAAGGCTAAAGAGGTCTTTGTGGCATTTATGGATTTGGAAAAGGCGTAAAAGGGGTGGATGGGGGGGAAGTGGAGATGTTGAAGTTTTGGGTGTAGGAGGTGGTTACGAAAGCATGAAAATTTTACGAGGAAGTGAGGCTCAATTAGAGTATTGGGAAAAGGGAAATTTTTTCCCAGTAAAATACCTTTAGAAAAGGATGTGTTTGTCACCGTGGTTGTTTAATATATTTAAGAGGGGGTTGTAAGAGAAGAAAAATGCGAGGGTTTTGGGCAAGAGGCGTGGAGTTAAAAGATAAAAATCACACAAAAAGTGGGGTTGTCACAGCTGCTCTTTGCATGACACTGTGCCCTTGGAGATTCGAAGAGAATTTTTGCAGAATTGGTGGATGAATTTTGGGTAGGGTGTGCAAAAAAAAAAAATTAAAGTGAATAAGGAAAGAGAAAGGGTTATGGGATAACAAAAAATTAGGTGATAAAAGATTGAAATGAGATTGGGGGAGAAGTATGGAGGAGGTAAAAGATTCAGATATTTGGGAGTGAGGGGTCAGCGGAGGGGTCTATGAAAGAGGGGTAAATCATAAAATTGTTAGGAAAAAGAGGAGTGGTGCCTGGAGTCTGTGGAACAAAAAAATTTTGTCCTTGGAGGCAAAGAGGGGAAGGGTTTGAGAGTATATTTTTTCCCAAACGTCTTATAGGGTGGAACGTGGGTGATGAATTTTCGCGAGGAAAGGCTGAGCAGTGGAGATGTCATTCTGGGGGCAAGTGTGGTGTGAATATAATGCGAGAATTCGTAGTTTGGAAGTTGGAGGGGTGGGGGATTACCAAAACTTTTGTCCGAGGGTGGGGAAAAAAAAAGGGTTTTTGGGGTGGTTCGGCATGTAAGAAAAGGGCGAAACAGAATAAATTCAAAGTGTACATCTTATGGAAGGAAGGGGGGGGAGGGCGGCTGGGAAGGGTTGGAGGGAGGGGGTAAAGGAGGTTTGTGTGCGGGGTTTGGGACTTCCACGGGCATGCGTGAGCGTTTTTGATGGGGAGTGAATGGAGCAAATGGTTTTTAATACTTGCGTGCTGTTGGTGGAGAAAAGTAACTTTATGAAGGGATTCAGGGAAACCCCAGGCCGGATTTGACCCTGGGAGGGAAGTACAGTGCCTGCACTCTAAAGGAGGGGTGTTAATGTTGCATTTTAAAAAAACGAGTGTAAAACCCCTTTCGGGCAAGACAGTGAGGAGTGTATGGTGAAAGTTTTTCTTTTTGGGGCCACCCTCCCTTTGGGTGGGAATCGCCGGTTGATAAAAAAAAAAAAAAAAAAATAATTATATATATATAAATATTATATATATTTTAATAAATATAAATATATTATAATATTTTAAAATATATAATATATATAAAATATATATATAAATTTATATAATATTATATAATATATATATTATATATATAATATATATATTTTATATATTTATATAATACCACCTCTATAGCTGGAAGGGGCCCCCAAACCTCGAGAAGACAATAAACGTACCTCGGGGAAAACTCAAGGTTCCCCCCCGGAGCTGTTTGAATATATAATATATTTATAATATATTATATATAATTTATATATATATATATATAATTTTATATATTTTTATATAAATATATTAATATATATATAATAATAAAAATATATATATAAATATATATTATTATATAATTATATATATAAAATTTTTAATATATATATATATAAAATTTTATATATATAAATATATATATTTATATAATAAAATATATAAAATATATATATATTATATATATATTATATATATATATATTAATATTATTAAATATATAATGATGTATTATATATAAAAATTTATTTTAAATATAATATATAATATATATTAAAAATTATATATATAATATATATATATATATTTTTATATATATATATGCAAAAAACCCATTGAAAGAGTAATAAAAATTCCAAGCGCTTTTCGTGACTACCCCATTGTCAAGGAAACATGAAAGTAATCATCAATTAACAATCATTTAGTTCAGATAAATTTAAAATTCAAATTTATTACGTCCGGGGGAAAGGGTTATTAAACGATAAAAAAACGAAGAAAAATAAGCCCCCGGGGCCCCGATGATTGTTTTCCCGGGGTTTTAAAAGGAATGCAAGATGGAACTTAGCAGCCTTTAACGACGTGTTTAATGCTCCACCTTACCATGTTGTGCCGGGTTTGTGGAAGATGGCTAAGGGTTCCTATATTTAAATCGGGGGATAAGTCCCCCCCTTAAAATTACCGCCAAATAACCCCTGACATCTTGTGGGAAATTTATTGAACAATTATAGCTGACATTATTAGAAGTCACCTTGAAGAGCATAATTGATAAATGAATCTCACATGGATTCCGAGGGGTCTTTCCCTGCCTGACAAATTACTGACGTTCTTAAAAGAACATTTGGGCTTTTTACATGATAAGGAAATGATTTTGTTTTTTTTGGGATTTAGAAAAGCTTTCGATAGAGGGGCCTCACAAGAGACTCTTTAGAAATGGCAGTCATGGTATAGGAGGTAATTTCTAGCAGGGAAAGGGGGGGCATGGCTTACCAATAGAAAGCTAAGTTACCAAAAGGGAGGAAAATCTGAAGGGGGATTAGTCATATGGCTTTTCCACGGGATCAGTTTTAGGCCCTCTTTGTTAAAATTTATTTTAACCCCTTTGATAAAGGGGTTTTATGGTGACTGATAAGTTTGCTGATGATAAAAAGATAGGCGTATAATTCCTCTGAGGGGTAGCAATGAACTCCGAGGTTTTGGAAAAATTAATGTCTTGGGTCTACTAATGGCAATAAGTTCAATGTCGATAAGTGTAAGGTACCACCCCTTTGGTAATGAAATCCCTCGAAGCTATAATCTTGTAAAGTAAGCTTGATCATACAGAATTTTTAGGGGGCCAAAGAAGATAAATTATGTAAATCACAGTCACTATGAAAGGTTGTGAACAGATAGACCGACCGAAGCAAAATAAGTCCCCGGGTCCTGATAGGTTTTTTCAAGGGAACTCTGTAAACCATTATAATTTTTTTTAATTTTATCTCTTCAAACGGGTGAGTGTCTGATTGTGGGAAATGGCTAATGTAATTCCTTTTTTTTAAAACGGGGGACAAGTCGTTACCGTCAAATTACCGCCCAAAAACCCCTGCCCCTCAATTGAGGCAAATTACTAGAGTCAAATTATAGCTGAATTATAAAAGCCACTCGATAAGCAAGCTTGTTAATGAACTCAGCATGGATTCAAAAGAGGCCGGCTTGTCTAACTAATTTATTAACTTTCTTCAGAAAAGTTTTTTGAGGCTTTTTGACCCATAAAGAATTTGATATTTTTTTACTTGATTTTAGTAAGGTTTGATAGATTTCCGCCCAAAGATTTTGTTAAATAAAAGGTGGAAAGCTCATGGCATGGGGGAAAGGGGTTTTTTTTTTTTTTTTGTTTTTTTTTTTTTTTTTTTTTTTTTTTTTTTTTTTTTTTTTTTTTTTTTGGTGAATTTTAGGGAGGGGTTTTTTTTTGGGGGGGGTTTTTTTTTTTTTTTTTTTTTTTTTTTTTTTTTTTTTTTTTTATAATAATATCAATATTTTGTGAAGGAATTACTAGTGCAGAGCAAATTCCCCGATAAAACCAAAGATAGGTAGGTATTGATTCAAACGTAGATGTTGGGGAACTTCGAAGGATTTAACAAACTCTATTTTTAGTCAGAAAAGTGGCAGATGCGTTCAAAGTAGATAAATGCAAGATTCTGACCGGGGGGGTCCATAACCCTAGCACTTATAATTAAATAATTAGAACTTAGCCTACAGATTGCGAAAAGGGGTTGGGGGGTTTTTGGTGAGCAGCAACCTTTAAAACCCAAAACAGCAATGCCTAACGTACTAATAAGGCAAATGAGTACTGGGATTTATATCAAAAGTGTAAGCAACAGAAGTCCAGAGGTCATACCCGAGCTTAACACATTAGTAAGGCCTCCCTAGATTTGGGCCCGTTTGTCTCCATATTACAGAAGGTCAAAATTCGTTTGAAAACATTCAGCGTAGGATGACTAAATTTAAAACATAGCATTAGAAAACTTCCCTTATGAAGAAAAATTGAAAACTTTAAAAATTTCATTCCCTTGTTAGACCCAAGAAAGAGGAGAGACCTGACGAATATATAAGTGGAAAATAGGTATTAATAAAGGGGGTATTTAAAAAGGTCTGAGGAATTCCCCCAAGAAGGGAAACCCCCTAATGGATTTAAATTAGATAAGTTTTGATTTAGAAAGGGCATAGGATGAATTTCAAAATGGTATCAATACCGAAGGTTAGTAGGGAAGACACAGCCAACAATTTTGGTAACTTTATTCCCAAACGTTTTTTTTCCCACACGGGAGGCTTTTCAGTCGAGTACAAAAGTAAAAAAACTTTATTTGCAAAAATTTTTCAAGGAATTTATAGACAATCCGCAGCATTTTGGGGGGGAAATTTTTTATGCTGACGGGGTGTCGTAAGATTCCTTTTTAAATTTGCGATAAAGTTTATTTCGGGCAAACTGATAAAAAGTCTCGAACTTAGATTTAAAAAAACAAAAATAGCATTTAAAATGGGCCAAAATTCCAATGCCTTATTATTCATGTGAGGATTTTAACCTACAATTGATTTTTTTAAAAAGTTGAAAAGTTTTATCAACAAATCCATGATTGACAAAATAAATTTGAAACTGTTTTTATAAAAAACAGTTTTGAAATAATTGATATTTCCTTTGTTTATATAAATTAGATTAATTTATAATTAATAAAATTTTTGGTTAGAGTTTAAAAATACATTGTACAAATAATAAAATTATTTTTGGGGGGAATAATTTTTAGTGGGGGTCATGAGGACCTGTCCCAGTTGGACCCGCGGACCCCGGAGTGTTTTTCTTTTCTTATGAGTCCGGTATTAAAATGGTTTTAAAAACCGACAGATTGTTAGGGAAGCCATTTGCAACAGTTAGGTATCTTTATTTCGAAACGTTTGCCACACAGTAGGCCCTTCTTCAGCGAGTACAGAAAAGTTGATAGAAAAAGAAGATACTTGAAGACGAGTAATCATCCACCCCTTAAAGTTTTTGAGGGGGTCAGTCCCTCGTTGCAGAAGAGCAGTTTTTCCCTTGTCTGAAACAAATGAAGTTGGGAAATGAAAATGGACCCTTTAATATGCCCAGGGGGGTGAGATAGGTTCTTTTGGGGGGGCAGGTCCCCCCAAACCCGCTGTTTCTCACTAGTAGAAAGGGCGAAATTGATGGTCTGTACCAAAATACCCTTGTGGTATTTTTTTCCATTTTAAGTTCTTCTGTCAGCACTGCAACACAAGGGGATTTGGACAGACCACAAATTCGCCTCTACAGGAGAAAAAGCTGGGTTTGAGAGGGACTGCCCTCCAAAGCAACCTACGTCCACCTCCTGGCACTATATTAAAGGCTCCCCTCCTGTCACTTCCTTCATATTGTTTCAGACAAAGGAACAATGTCTTCTGCAGACTGAGGGGCTGACCACCTCCCCAAAATTTAAGGGGGATGGACTGATTACATCGTCCTTTAAATACTTCGTTTTTTTCAACTTTTCTGTACTCGACTGGGAAAAAACCTACTGTGTAGGGAAACGTTTTTGAAAAAAGATACCCAACGTTGCATATGTGTCTACCTAACAATCTGTCGGTATTTTATACCATTTTTAAGTTCATTCTGTCAGACACGCAAAACAAGGGTATCTTGGTACAGACCATCAACTCGACCTCTACTAGTGAGAACAGCTGGGTTTGAGAGGACCTGCCCCCCCAAACAAATACCTCACCCCCTGGCACTATAAAAGGCTCCATCCTGTCACTTCAACTTTTATTTTTTCAGACAACGGAACAAAGCTCTTCTGCGACTGAGGACGACCACCTCAAAACTTTAAGGGTGATGGACTGATTCACGCTTCAAGTATCTTCGCTTCTTCAAATTTTTGTATCGATGAAGAACCTACTGTGTAGGCAAACGTTTCAAATAAAAGATACCTAACTGTTGCATATGTGTCTTACCTAAAATCTGCGGGTTTTTTTCCATTTTAATGTTCATTCTGTCGGACTGCAAAACAAGGGGACTTGGTACAGACCATCAACTTCGACCTCTATAGTGAGAACAGCTGGGGGTTTAGAGGGACCTGCCCTCCAAAGCAACCTCTCTCACCTCCCGGGACATATAAAGGTCCACCTTTCACTTCAACTTCATATTGTTTCAGACAAGGAACAATGTCTTCTGCAGACTGAACGACCACCTCAAAAATTTTAAGGGGGATGGACTGATTTCATCGTCTTCAAGTACTTTTGCTTTTTATCAACTTTTCTGTACTCGACTGAAAAGCCTACTGTGTAGGGAAAAGTTTCGAAATAAAGATACCCAATGTTGCATAAGTGTTTACCCCAGTCCGGGATTGCGCGCGTCAGGTGCTTCTTTGTTATGGGGTTGACTGTGAGGTGTGGTCTTAGCCTTTAAATTTCCTTCCTTAGATGTATTACTTTCTAGTTCCTTGACAATGGAAGTACGAAAAACGCTTGGAATTTTATTACTCTTTCAAGTGGTTGTTTGCATATTTTAAAAATAACTTTTACTGGATCTTTTGCATATATTATATAATATATATTATATATATATATATATAAATATATAATATATATAATATATATATATATATAAATATAAAAAATGGAAACTATTTTTAAAGAGCATCGACCATTTTTCAGAAAAGGGAAAAAGAGCTATATTTAACGGAAAAAAATTTTTCACACTATTTCACAGATAAAATGGGTGATTTTCATTTACCACCACTGCACCACGTCGTAGTTGAAATCGATGTTTTCCCCATTTTCTGAAAGTTTGAATTTCGCCATGAGGGTTTTGGAAGCCAAAGAACTTTCACCATGCTGAATGGTAACCTTTGTTACCGTAACAAGCGTTAAAATTTTGAAGCCGACCGGGTGGATTCTTGAGTTTTAACAAAAAAAAACGAAAAATTGAAGGAGGGGAAGAAAAAGAATTTTTTCAACCTCTTAAAAGGGCCCAATTTGGGGATATAATTTTAAAAATATTAAAAATAATAATAATAAAAAAATAATAATAAAAATAATAATAAAATAATAATAATAATAATAATAATAATAAAAACCCCAAAGAAAATTAAAAAAAATAATAATAAAACAATAAAAATAAAAATAATAATAATAAATTTAAAATAATAATAATAATAATGCTGACAAAAAGAGGCAATAAGCAAATACGTAAAACAATGTGATCGGGGGGAAGGGCAAATATATAAAACAAGTCAGTTTCTCAGCTTCAGAGGTAAATAAAGCTTTGTTAAGCAATTCATGTCCTATTTAAAAAAGTATCTTTTTGGGTTTCTCAGCGCGATGTTAAACTGTGACAGCTGCTTCGTGCCTCCCCATTGTTTTATCCCCAAAATGCACCAAATTTTTTTGATAAAAATGGTGGGTGCTTACTTTAGGTCGCGAAATCTTTAGATAATCTCGCCAAATCTTGACGTAATCTCGCCAAATCTTGACTGATAATATCCCAAATCTTTTAGATAAGTCCGCCAAATCTTGACTGATAAGTCTCCCCAAAACTTGACTGATAAGTCCGCCAAATCGACTTAAGTCTCCCAAATTTGACTGATAAGTATCGCCAAACTTACTGTAAATCTCGCCAAATCTTGACTGGTAAGTCTCGCCCAAAACTTGACTGACAAATCTCGCCAGTCTTGACTAGCAAGTTGGCCTTTAAAAGAATTATTATTTTATTATTATTATATTATTATTATTATTATTATTATTATTATTATTTTTATTAAAATTTTTTTATCACAGAAATGCTGAATATGACACTTTTTCTTTTTTTCAGCTTTTTTATAAGATTTAAACTTCTCCACAAAAATTGAGATCTTTTTTTGTTAAGAAAAAATTTGGGGTAGAAAAAATGGCCAAACTTTATGCTAATGAACTATAAATGAGAAACCCGGGGGGGGGGGAGGGGGGGGGGGGGGGGGGGAGGGGGGGGGGGTGGAGGGGAGGGAATCAATATAAAATTTGAGGAAGGGGAAAGGGTAGCTTCGTTTCCTATCAGAAGCCCCTCGCCGGCGAGGGCATATGAACGCTGAGGAGACAGAAGAGGGAAAGGGGGAAACGAGAGGCGGGAAAGGGGGGAAGGGACATCAACCTGGGGAAAAATGATATACGACAGGGACGCAATAAATAGGCGGATATGAACAGGAAGAAAGATGCTGTGATGAAAGGGAAAATAAATTTTGCCAGTCAGAACATAGAAGGCCGTGTGGTGTGTGTGTGTGTGTGTGGTGTGTGTGTGTGTGTGTTGGGGTGCTACGGAGTGTGTCCGCCATCTTGGGAATTTATTTTAAAAAAAATGAGGGAAAAAATGTATTGGAGGTATGAATAAAGACGTTTCAGCAGTCACCACAACCAGTGCTTCTCCCTTGGGGAGTGGTCACCCACGCCCCCTGTCCCCGAACCCGTCATTATAGGGTGATGAACTGCTTTTAAACAGACTCAACATCCAGTGTGGACCAACGGGCTAAAAATTAAATTCATGCTTTTGTTTTAAATTTTTTTTAATTTATTATTAATTATTTGAATTTTATTTATAGGTTTTGGAAGTGAATGGTATCTATCAAGTAGAACAAATCGTGATTAAATTTTATAAAATATAGAATAAATAAACTATTCCGTTTTTGAACATTATCATTATTCAGTTAGTTGATTTTTTATTTTGATTTTGCTTTTGTTTCAAATATCAACTAAAATCAAGAGGGAGCTCACGTCTTCGGTAGAGCCTTGCATTAGTATATCGACCTCCAGGAGGCAGTTTTTTGTGTCTTTCTTGACATGACATAGTGTTACAAAAAATATTGACAGATTTTTAAAAACCCCCAAATTTTCTTAACAACTAAAAAAAACATATGAAGCAGTGCTCCCTTGGTGTTCCCCTACCAAAAGGGGCCCTGAGGGCCCCAGCCTGGGGAACCCCAGGGGGGTTTTACCAACAGGTCCCGAGGCCCCAGCCTGGGTACCCCCGGGTGTCTACCAAGCAGGGCCCGAGGGGCCCCGCCTGGGTCCCCAGGTGTCCACAAGCAGATCCGAGGGCCCCCGCCTGGGGAAACCCCGGGGGTCTACTCACATTGGGTTTTTAAAACCTTTTTTAGTATATGAAAGGGGTTGGGGAGAATTTTTCATGTGCGATTTTTTTTAATGGCGACAGATATAAAAAATCTTATTTTTGTGTTAGTTAAAGTGTGAGCAAGAGTTAACTGGGCTTTAGAGGGTTCATTGGTATAAAAACCCGTGAAAGTGAAATTAAATAAATTAAAAGGAGATACCTACTGGAAGATGTAAGCAACTATTTGGAAAAATTGCAAAAAATACAGGTAAAAGAAAGGTCGAAAAGGTATGAGGTAGTTTTAAAATGATTCTAGAAACCAGCGGAAGTTTTTAGGTAAAGGAAATAGGGGCAGGTGGAAGAGCAGTAATTTGTGGAATGAGAGATAAGAAGGCGTTAAGTAAATTTGCGTGGAGAAGTTTTGCAATGAGGTGGGGTAAAAATAAACACCAAAAAAATGGAGGTCAAAGATTTGATGGTTTTTGGGAAAAAAAAGGGGGAAACCAGTGTCAATGGGGGGGTTCTATCAGCAATTTAAAATAAGAAAATTTTTTTTGAAAAAAAAAAAGTTTTGGAAGAGATTAAAAAAATGGCGAGCCAAGGGGGGGAAAAAGGACTTTGCAATTAAAAACGAAAGAAGGGAGGAAAAACTCTTTTCGAAGTAAGGAAAGCCATTGTGAGTGGGGAGAAGTAAGAGTAAAGATGGAATGAAAGGATCGTTTAGAAATTAGAATAAATATATTTAAAAAAAGGTGAAGATTTAAATTTTAGGGGTGTATTTGTTCAATATATACATAAAAGAAGGGAAGGTATCAAAGGGCTGAGGGGAAATTGTAGTTCTTTAAATAAAAGGGAAAAAAAAGGGGGGGGAGGTGTGTTAAAAAAAAATTTTAAGGGAAAAAATCTATTGAGTATGCCCGGCAAAATGCATGGTAAAAAATTATTTTTTAAAAAAGTTTGGGGCAAGACAGAGTAGGATTGAAGGGGGTTAAAAAAGATTTTGGGAAAGGGTAGGGGATGTGTACATTTATGTTGACATGAAATATATAATGAACATTTATGTATTTATAAAAGGTATGTCTAGGGGGGATTGGGAGCAGTGTGGTAAATGTTGAAAAGGGCGGAAAAAATAAAGGTTATTTAAAAGCATAGTGAGGATACGAGCCAGGGCAGAGCATATGTAGGAAAAAGGGGACAGTTTCCTAAACACTGGCCCCCAGAAGGGAATTTAATGTCAGCCGGTTTCTAAAATATTTAAAATGTGTTGTAATGAATGGAATTGGAAGAGT
>NW_026464383.1:0-14820 GCF_026875155.1 Cherax quadricarinatus
ATGGGGGGCGTTGCTATTTAACCCAAAGATCGCAATTCTGCCTATTCGGCACTACCACACACACACACCCCAAACACACCACACACACACACACACACACACACACACACACACACACACCACACACATTCACACGTGTGTGTGTGTGTGAACGACATAACGGAAGGGATAGACTCAGAAGTGTCCTTGTTTGCAGATGATGCGAAGTTAATGAGAAGAATCAATCGGATGAGGATCAGGCAGGACTACAAAGAGACCTGGACAGGCTACAAGCCTGGTCCAGCAACTGGCTCCTTGAATTTAACCCTGCCAAATGCAAAGTCATGAAGATTGGGGAAGGGCAAAGAAGACCGCAGACACAGTATAGTTTAGATGGCCAAAGACTGCAAACCTCTCTCAAGGAAAAAGATCTGGGGGTGAGTATAACACCGAGCATATCTCCTGAGGCGCACATCAATCAGATAACTGCTGCAGCATACGGGCGCCTGGCAAACCTACGGATAGCATTCCGATACCTCAGTAAGGATTCGTTTAAGACTCTGTATACCATTTACTTTCAGGCCCATACTGGAGTATGCAGCACCATTTTGGAATCCACACCTAGTCAAGCACGTCAAGAAATTAGAGAAAGTGCAAAGGTTTGCAACAAGACTAGTCCCAGAGCTACGGGGATTGTCCTACGAAGAAAGGTTGAGGGAAATCGGCCTGACGACACTGGAGGACAGGAGGGTCAGGGGAGACATGATAACGACATATAAAATACTGCACGGAATAGACAAGGTGGACAAAGACGGGATGTTCCAGAGATGGGACACAGACACAAGAGGTCACAATTGGAAGTTGAAGACTCAGATGAACCAAAGGGATGTTAGGAAGTATTTCTTCAGTCATAGAGTAGTCAGGCCGTGGAATAGCCTAGAAAGTGACGTAGTGGAGGCGGGAACCATACATAGTTTTAAGGCGAGGTATGATAGAGCTCATGGGGCAGGGAGAGAGAGGACCTAGTAGCAGTCAGCGAAGAGGCGGGGCCAGGAGCTGTGAATCGACCCCTGCAACCACAAATAGGTGAGTACAAATAGGTGAGTACACACACACACACACACACACACACACATGTATATATATATATATATTATATATATATATATTATATATATATATATATATATATATATATATTATTTTGTATTTGTAACAAGAGTGCAAAATTTTGTTTAAATATTTACCCTGCTTGTTGATGTGAAGTGTTGAGAAATGATTTACCAGCTAAGGCTAAAGATTAAATATAGGGAGTACTTGGCTGATAAGACAGCTCATCGCCTGCACAGCCGCCCCTGCAGGCGAGGTCTTGAGAAGCTGTCGAAGTCACTTCTCAATGGGCTGTAATAGATTATATTATGTTAATAAATTACCCCTAGGGGGTGTTATGTCAGCATATTTCATTCACTGATAGCTGACGGCACTTACTTGTGTGGACTTAAAGGTCCACTTATCACCGGGGTTTATAAGTGACTAACTCGTAACTTAGACTCAACTGCGCAGTCAATAGTAGTACATCATGAGTTAGAACACTTACCTGTGTATATGTATCTGACCCGTAGTTATGCCTGGATATCCATTAGTTGATTGAAGAATAGTGTTCTTTGAAGAATGTCGCACTACACTCTGTTGGATAGCAACACTCGTTGTTACACTGTTCATCAATAATTGTTCACACCATATCGCTAAAGAAGCTGATCACACTTCTCTGTAAGTGTTTATCGTGTTTTATGAGACACTTTGTTCACACTAACGCATGGATCAGTGTTCTTTGTTGGTTATCCTGGCGTCAGTGTGACTCCCAGTAGGGTGAAAAGTAATCTGACCTCATAGCGTCCTACGCTGCTGCAGTGCCCCTCGAACATAAAGGAAAAGCTGACCTAGTACCTTTGTTCCTTGCCACTTCCTCCATAAAGCAAAGTAGAATGCTTGATTCTTGCTGTCTTAAGCATAGACAACAATGTACACTATCTTCACCATGGTAATAAAGTGGGATCAGGATTTTCCTTGACTGTCCTGCTAAGGTAAGAGATGGACTGTCTTTTATTAAATTACACTTTCAACACTGGACTCTTGCAAGGAGCGGCGGTCGCTTGACCACGTCGCATACTCGTATTGCATCTGGGATCAATTACTTGCTGTAGCAGTAAACAAGATGTTTGCCCCTTCTGAGAGGGCTGGGCCCCTCAAGGCTGAAAGGGGCTGAAAGGGGCTGAAGGGGGCTATCTCCCTCCTGGAGAAAATTTCTCCACATGAAGGATTTTTCTTAATTCTCACTCAAGGATTCTCTGAATCCTGGAGTGGTTGCGGTTTAGAGGATAAGGAGGAAAAGGGGGTGGTATGATAACACTGAGTCGTTGTCTCTCACGTTTGACCAACCGGACTTTCTCCTACTGATAAATTCTGGGCGGAGAGACCTGAATGTGAAGCCGTTTGTTTCTCCCAGTACAATGTTTTATTAAGTGCCAGAAGTTCGGCCACCAAAGGAAAAAGTGTAAAGCAACTGATAACACTTATTGCATGACGAGCTAAGTTTGAAACTGCCCACTTGCAGTGTCAAAACTGTGGATTATCTTAGAAGGCTGCGCTATGTAGATATGGAGATAATTGTTTTGTAGAGGTCAGTAGCAGCGCATGTCTGGTGTATCCTGGTTGGTCCTCTGCAGTCATTGCTTATAGTATCAGGACCCTAGCTTCTGAGGATCCTTAGGAACCTTGCTTGTGACCTTCGCTTGTCCAAGCAATCCCTGGCCCTTTCTGCCTACCTCTGTTGCCATCTTCGTGCGGTACAGACGTAGGTGGGGGTTCTACTGAGGGCAGGATCAGTGGTGATCATACTCCTGAGGAGGGGTTACCATTGTTGCCTCCTGCTGGGACGAGCTCCCAGCAGAAAGATATCTGGAAAATATGTCCTAAGCCAACTAACCTGCAGGACCTGGTTGGCAGCCAGAGTTACTCCTTGGCAAACTTTTTCCTGTTGCATTTGCAAAAACATGTGCATTCTATGCCTTCCCTATTAAGAACATCTATGTCGAGTCTGGTGAGATTTCCCTGGATCTCTTCCGTGAGAAGCTGGGCCTGCACTACATACTTTGAATTTGTTGTACACCAGGCAACCTGGCTTATGCTTTAGCCTTTGCGGAGGAGAAAAGGGAAAAAATCTTTTTGTCGTGAGAGGCTTCCTGTATTGTTTGAGGTTCGGATGCGGTTCATCTTCCTGGATTGTGGCCTCAATGTACCTGCTATCAGAGAGGTTAGTTTCTCTCCCTGTCTTTCTGGATGATACTTAAGAGGTAATCTTCCCCTCCCCCCCCTCCCTCTAAGTGTCGAGGCGCAGTGACGGCACTAATTTCATCGAGGATAATTTTGTTATTGCTTCTAGAGCAAGAGTTGTGTTGGCTTTGCTGTGATAAGAAGCAAGACTTAGTTATCACAGCAGTCCATGCAATGTTTACTGCTCTTGTCCAGAGGGCTGGTTTAGTTGGGTCTCGATTCACTTTGTATTCAGATTCCTAATGTGATGCTGGCCCAGTATGCTTCTGTCAACCTTCTGGTCCAAAAGATCCAGAGTGATTAGCTCATCTCTACACATGACCCAAAAATATGAAGTTGTGTTAGTGCCCGTCTTCTCGTCTGTAGGTGCCAGTGACAGAGCCATTGGCACTTACAGACGAGAAGATTATTATTATAATCAAAAAGAAGCGCTAAGCCACAAGTACTATACAGCACAGACGAGAAGAGAGTGAGCAATCCCTTAAAACCGTGAGTGATTCCTACGATTGTGTGTCCACTCTCGACTGTGAGTCCTCCCATGTGCGTGAGTGCCCTAACACGATCTTAAATGACCCTACACACGACTGTGAGTATCCACACACACGATTGTGACCCACACGTCAGTGAGTATCCTCACACAGATCCGTGAGTGACTCCACTCGACTGTGAGTGACCGTACACGACTATTAGTAACCCCTACACGACTATTGGTAACCCTACATGACTATTAGTGACCCTACACGACCATTAGTGACCCTACACGATCATTAGTGACTTCACACGAGAGGAGCATATGTCCAGCCTGACAGAGGTGCGCACTCGTCTTTTGCGCATACAGTAGACTATCGATTACAACGGTTTCCTTTAAAACATTTTCTCCATTAAACTATTGTCTAACTGGGGCAGATTTTCGTTTTACACTTCGTAAAACTTCATTTTAAACGGTTTTGCTTCTCGGTAGGGAAAATATTTCAGAGACGCAAGCTAGATGAATTACTTACTGACTGACCTGATTTACTGATTTTCTGAATGACTTGATTGACGTAACTGGACTGATTTATTGAAAGACTAACCTGATTTACTGAATGACTTGGCTGACATACTGAATGACTGACCTGATTTACTGAATGGCCTGACTGATTTACTGACTTGACTGACTTACTGAATGACTTGACTGATTTATTAAATGACCTACTGATTTGACTGACCTACTGACTTGACTGGCTCACTGACTTGACTCACCAATTTAACTGATTACTGACTTGACTCACCAATTTAACTGATTTACTGACTTGACTGGCTTACTGATTTACTGAATGACTTTACTGATTGACTTGAATGAGTGACCTACTGACTTGAATGAGTGACCTACTGACTTGTATGATGACCTACTGAATTTAATGGCTGTACTGACTTGACTAACTGACCTACTGACTCACTGAACTGACTTAGTGAGGCCCAGATGGGCCTCAGCATGCTTCTCCACTCCCTCCTTCACAATCATCAACAAACACCAGCAACGAAAATTTAAGGTAAGAAACATTTCTGTTGCAATTTTAGATTAAGCAACAGAAAAAAGACATACATTGTAACAATAATGAACAACAATTGCATTATTTTATTTTTGCAAGATTTTGAGACCTAAAAAAAAAGTTGTTTGGTTTTTTTTTGAAAGGGGGGGGGGGGAGGGCAGGACGTAACCCTATTTTTCCCATAAGTTCTTCAGTTCCTTTAACACGGACTCATCTAACACTGCATTTTCAGGACCCTAACTACTGTCTTACTCGACGGTCTACTGTACTTATTTATAGTATCAGTTAACATGAAAATTATGTAAATGTAACATACACAACGATATATATATTCAACACTTTCACCATCACTCATACATAATCATTGTCTTTACAGAGGCTCTCAGATACAATGGTTTAGATGTCCCTCCAAACTGCCAATATCCCAAAACCCTCCTTTAAAGTGCAGGCATTGTACGTCCCATTTCCTGAACTCAAGTCCAGCTAACCAGTTTCCCTGAATCCCTTCATAAAATATTACCCTGCTCACACTCCAGCAGCTCGTAAGGTTCCAAAAACTATTCGCCTCCGCTCAGTCCTATCTAACACGCTCACACAGGCTTGCTGGAAGTTCAAGCCCTTCGCCCACAAAACCTCCTTCACCCCCTCCCTCCAGCTTTTTCGAGGACGACCCCTACCCCTCCTTCCTTCCACTACAGATTTATACCCTTTCAAAGTCATTCTACTTTGTTCGATTTTCTCTAAATGACCAAACTACCTCAACAACCCCTCTTCAGCCCTCTGACAAATACTTATAGTAACTCCACACCACCTCATTTCCACACAAATTCTCTGCATAATGTTTACACCACACAAACACACACACACACACACACACACACACACACAATCAGCGAAGAGGCGGGGCCAGGAGCTGTGAATCGACCCCTGCAACCACAAATAGGTGAGTACACACACCAGGAGCTCGGACTCTACCCCCGCAACCTCAACTAGGTGAGCGCGCACACACACACACACACACATTTCCCTTAGACACGACATCTCCACTGCCTCCAGCCTTCTCGCTGCAGCATTTGCAACCCAAGCTTCACACCGATATAAGAGCGTTCATACCACTATACTCTCGCAAATTCCGTTCTTTGGCTCCATGGATAACGTTTTTTGTATCCACAGATACCTCAATGCACCACTCGCCTTTTTTCTTTAATCAGTTCTATGGTTAACCTCATCCTTCATAAACCTATCCGCTGACAAGTCAACTCCCAAATATCTGAAAACATTCACTTCTTCCATACTCTCTACAAAGTGATATCCAATTTTTCTTTATCTAAATCGTTTGATACCCTCATCACCTTACTCTTATCTATGTTCACTTTCAACTTTCTGCCTTTGCACACCCTCCCAAACTCGTCCACTAACTTCTGCAGCTTTTCTTTAGAATTTCCCAAAAGCACAGTATCATCAGCAGAAAGTAAAAGTGTCAACTCCCATTTTGTATTTGATTCCCCATAATTTAATCCTACCTCTCTCCCCAACACCCTAGCATTTACTTCTTTTACGACCCCATCTATAAATATGTTAAACAACCATGGTGACATTACACATCCCTGTCTGAGACCTACTTATACCGGGAAGTAATCTCCCTCTCTTCTATACACCCTAACCAGAGCCTCATTATCCTCATGAAAACTCTTCACAGCACTTAGTAACCTACTACCAAATTCCATACACTTACAACATCTGCACAGCTCCCCCATTCACTCTTTCCTATGCCTTTTCTAAATCCATAAATGCAATGATAACTTCCCTACGTTTATTTTCTTAACATATATGCTTCACTTGATCTATACACCCCCTTCCCATTCTAAAGCCTTCTTGTTCATCTTCAATCTTGTTCTCTATCTTACCTGTAATTCTTTCAATAATAACCCTACCATACATTTTACCTGGTATACTCAGTAAACTTATTCCCCTATAATTTTTACAATCTCTTTTGTTCCCCTTCCTTTATATAAGGGAACTATACATACTCTCTGCCGATCCCTAGGTACCTTCCCGTCTTTCATACATTTATTAAACAAAAATACCAACCACTCCAACACTATATCCCACCCTACTTTTAATATTTCTGTCATGATCCTTTCAGTTCCAGCTGCTTTACCCCCTTTCATTCTACGTAATGCCTCACGCACCTCCCCCACACTCACATCCTGTTCTTCTTCACTATTAAAGATGTTATACCTCCCTGACCAGTGCATGAAATTACTGCCTCCCTTTCTTTATCAACATTTAAAAGTTCCTCAAAATATTCCTGCCATCTACCCAATACCTCCAGCTCCCCATCTACTAACTCCCCTACTCTGTTTTAAATTCACATATCCATTCGTTCCCTAGGCTTTCTTAACCCGTTTATCTACTCCAAAATTTTTCTTACTCTCGGCAAAATTTCTTGACAGTGACTCTCTCACCCTATCATTTGCTCTCCCTTTGCACTCTTTCACCACTCTCTTCACCTTTCTTTTACTCTCCATACACTCTGCCGTTCTTTTATCATTTGTGCTTTGTAAAAGCCTCTCATAAGCTACCTTTTTCTGTTTTATCACACCCTTTACTTCATCATTTCACCAATTACTCTTCTTTCCTCCTGCACCCACCCTCCAACAGCCACAAACTTCTGCCCTACATTCTAACACTACATTTTAAGACTGTCCCATCCTCTTCAGCCCCATCCCCTACTCCCCCTACCTGCACTAGCCCACCTTTGTGCCAACAGTTGTTATATTCCCCAAACTTCCTCCTCCCGGGTTTTAAAAATTTTTAGTCTCTTTATTTGCTGTTCCCTTTTTCCCCTTTTGCCCCATTACGTCATACTCTTAGTATACAACTAAAAATGTCGTGCCGAATAGGTAAATTTTGGTTTTTGGCTTAAATAGCAACGCTCTTTTTCCCAAAGAAGCAAAAATTTTTTGGTATGCAATTTTTTGCGAAAAATTTTTGAAGCAAACGATAAAAATATATTTCATTGGCTTGTTTAGTATTAAATTATTGTAAACGTATTTTAAAAATATTTATTTTGTAGTAGGTAAATTAAATTGCGCTTGTTACAATAAGGTTGGTAAGTTTTCTAAATCTTTTGGTGCAAAATTTTTAAATTTTAATTAACATCAGAAAAAAAAAAAAAAAAAAAATCTTTAAAGTTAAGGAATTTTTTGGAAAGGGCTTAATTTTAAATGAGTTCTTTTCTAATTGCCAGTTTTTCCTTTAGGGGAGACTATATATACTACCGCACACACACACAAACAACACACACCACATATTATTATTGTTATATATTATATATTGTATATATATATATATATTATATATATTTAATATATTTTATAATATATATATTTTTATTATATATAATATATATTGTGCCCGAATATGTAAAACGGTAAATTAGCAAGAACTCTTTAAAATTAAGTCCTTTCTAAAATTTTCTCTTATACGTTTAAAGATATATTTTTTTCATTAATGCTGATGTAAAAATTTATAATTTTCCCACCAAAAAGGAACTTAGAAAACTTACCTAACCTTATTATAACAAGCGCAATTTATTTTAGCCTAACCCAAACTAAATATATTTTAGATTTGTTTACAATAATTTAATACTTAACAAACACAGTGAAACAAATTTTTTTTCGTTAGGTTCAGAATGATTTTGGCGAAATTATTGCATACACAAAATTTTCATTGTCCTATATGGCAAGATGAACGTTGCTATTTAAGCCAAGATGCAAGTTCTGCCTATTCGGCACGACATATTATATATTATATTTTTATATATAATATATTTATATATATTATATATATATATTATTTATATATAAAAAATTTTCTTTCAATAAACCGGCCGTTTTCCCACCAAGGCAGGGTGCCCCAAAAAGAAAACAAAAAGTTTTTTTTTTACATTTAGTAATTTGTACGGGGAGAAGGGGTTACTAGCCCATTCCCTCCCTGCAATTTAGTCGCCTCTTACAACGCGCATTGCTTACGGGGAAAGGGAATTCTGTTTCATTTCCCCCAATGGAGAATATATATATATATATATATTTTTATATATATATATATATATATATATTTTTAACATTCCATTATATTTTTATTATAGTTGTTTTTATAGTTTTTCCCCTGGGAATGGGTTTAATACTGGCTGGCAAACGAGAGTAATTTATCTGGCACTCTTCTCTTCCCCTCGCCACTTGGCAAACATCCAGAAACATTCCGATATGCTTGCGCACTGCGTTAATGGTTATATATTTATTAAAGAACGATGCATGTTTGCCATACATGCTGTTATACCTTGGGCCCGGATAAGAGTATTCTCATATACATCATTAGGAAGGGGAGAGAAGACGGGGGATAAAGGAGAGAAGATAATGGGTGAGGGGAGATGGGAAAAGAGGAGTGGGTGTCAGGCTAATAGACAGGCTGAGGGTAATCTTTGCCCTTTTTATTTTTGTTTACAAAAACTGCTCTGGTAAGCTGATCTTTAAACCCTTTCTAAAATTTAAAGAGAGATAGAGAGAAGCTAGAGAAAGAGAAGGTAAAGAAAGGGGCGATGGAAATGGGAGAGAGAAGGGGAAAAAGAAGAGGAGAGAAAAGGGAGGGTGTGAGGTGGAATTGCCCAGAATCATTCAAGGGGGCTCCCTTTATTCTGGACGCCCCCCCTTATTTTTTAATTATTCTCGCCCTTTTGAATGATCTTTGGGGGTGTGTGTGTGTGTGTGTGTGTTTTGGTGTTTGTTGTGTGTGTGTGTGTGTGTGTGTTGTGTTGTGGGTGTTTGTGTGTGTGTTGTTGTACTACCTAGTTGTGGTTGCGGGGGTTCGATCATAGTTCCTCCCCCCGCTCTTCACGGGCCGCTCGGGGGTACTCTCGTTGCGCCATTACTTTATAAACCCTTGCTTAAAGTATGTAGGATCCTGCCTCATACTCGTTCCAAACATTCCACTTTCTGATATCTGTGATAAGAAATATTCCTAAAACCCCTGTGTTTCATCTGTGTCTTAAATTTCCCAACTGTGTCCCCTTGTTGCGTGTCCCATCTCTGAAACATTCGTCTTTTTCCCACCCGGTCAATTCCCTCTCAGATTTTAATATCTTTTTCATGCCCCCCCTATCTCCCCTGTCCCCCCAGTGTCGTCAGGTCGTTTTTCCCTTCCCTTCCTAGTGGGGACATACCTCTTAGTTTGGGGGGATAGTTTGTTGAAAACCTTTGCACTTTCTCTAGTTTCTGTATGCTTTTGGCGGTGTGGTTTCCCCAAAATTGTGCGCATACTCCAATATGGGCCTAACGTATACAGTGTAAGGGCCAAACGTTCCTTAAATGGGGGAAAGCTGTTCTTGGTTTTTGCTAGGCGTCCATATGCGCGTGTTTTTTGGGTTTGATGTGGCTCGATGTGCTGGTGTTATACTCCCCCCTAAGTTTTTTTTCTTTGAGGTTTGTAGTTTGGGCCCCCCTAGTGTACTCCGTCTCGGTTTTCTTTGCCCTTCCCCATCTTCGATTTTGCACTCGGTGAGGTTGAATTTGGGAGCTTTTTTCTGGCCCAGACCTCCCCTGCCCGTTTTCCTTCGTGTTTGCCTCTCCTGTCCATTTGAATTCTTCTCAAATTTCACATTATCTGCAAGCGGGCACTTCGGAGTCTATGGCTTCCGTATGTCATTCCAAATCCCAAAAAACAGCACGGTCCTCGGACTGCCCCCTGTAAAAACCCCATTTGTCAAAGCGCCCACTCGACACCTCGAAACACCCTGACTCCTGCGTCTTCCCGACAGGGGTGCCTTCCCTTTTCCCCGCTTTGGGCCCCCAGTTTTGCATTATCTCTTTTGTGGAAATGTGTAAAACGCCCTTTTTACAAAACCAAGAAATCAAACTACCCCCCTTCTTTCTTGTCATACTGCTGTCACCCTGTCAAGAATCCAATGGTTTGTGACAGGATTTTTCCCCTCCTTTAAACCCTTTTTTTGGGTGTGCTGATAAGCTCATTTCGTTTGGGTTCTGGCCACTTTCTTTGATAAACTTCTCAAGGGTTTTGCATATTACATGCTTGACATGGGCTGAAGTTTTTTGCTTATGTCTGCCCCCCCTTTTTAAAAATTGTGATACATTTACTGTTTCCAAAACCCCAGGGAATCCCTGCTTCGGCAAATGGCTGATATGTTGTTTGGGGGCACATAACGCCTCTGTTCCCTCTCTCAGGACCCTGGAGAGAGTTATCCGGCCCCCATGCCTTTGAGTGTCTTGCTCGCTCACACACACTACTATTTAAGGTGCAGGGGTCGAGTCCGTCCTGGGTCCCCTTTCACTGGTTATACTTGTGTGTGTGTGTGTGTGTTGTGTGTGTGTGTGTGTGTGTGTGTGTGTGTGTGTGTGTGTTTTGTGTGTTGTGTGATTCATCTATTTGTGGTTGCGGGGGGAGTCATAGCTCCTGGCCCCCTTTACTGGCCGCTACTGGGTACTTCCCCCCACCATGAGCTTTATCATACCTCTGCTTAAAGCTATGAATGGATCCGCCTCCCCTACATCGTTTCCCAAAATTCCCCTTCTGATATTGATGAAGAAATACTTCCCAAAAGCGTTTTGTGTGTGTGTTGTGTGTGTGTGTGTGTGTGTGGTGTGTGTTGTGTTGTTGTGGCTCTCACTATTTGTGGTTGCAGGGGTGGAGTAAAGCTCCCGACTCCCCCTCTTCATTGATTGCTATGGGTCCCCCATAGTCACTTTCTAGGCTATTCCCCCTGCCTGCAACTCTGTGACTGAAGAAATATTCCTAAAATCCCTTTTTCCCCTCTGAGTTTAATTCCAATTGTGACCCTTGTTTCTGTGCCCATCTCTGGAACATTGTCTTTGTCCATCTTGTCTATTCCCCGCAGTATTTTATTGCCCTATGTTCCCCCACCCCCTGTCCTCCCGTGCCCTCAGGCAATTTTCCCCCAACCTTCTTGTAGGGCAATCCTTTTTCTATGGGATAGTTTTTTGAAACCTTTAACTTTCTCTAAATTTTTTGGGTGCTGACCAGGTGTGGATTACAAAAAAGGTGCTGCATACTCCAGAATGGGCCTGACGTAAAAAGTGTACAGAGTCTTGAAGGATTCTTATTTGAGGTATCGGAACGCTATCCTTGGTTTGCCAGACGCCCGTACGCTGCATTAGTTATCTGACTGATGTGCGCCTCAGGAGATATGTCGGTATTATACTCACACCAAGATCTTTTTCCTTGAGTGAGGTTTGCAGTCTTGGCCACCTAGACTATACTGTGTCTGCGGTCTTCTTTGCCCTTTCCCCCAATCTTCATGACATTGCATTTGGCAGGGTTAAATTCAAGGAGCCAGTTGCTGTACCAGGGGTTGAGCCTGTCCAAGTCTCTTTGTAGTCCGGCCTGATCCTCGACCGATTTGATTTCCTCATTAACTTCACATCATCTGCAAACAAGGACACTTCTGAGTCATCCCCTTTCCCTTATGTCATTCACATTACCCAAAAACAGCACAGGTCCTAGGACTGACCCCTGTGGAACCCGCTTGTCACAGGCGCCCACTCTGACACCTCGTACCTACCATGATCGTTGTTGCCTCCCTGTTTAGGTATTTTCTGATCCTTGCAGTGCCTTTCCTGTAATGTGTGCCTGATCCTCTAGCTTTTGCAGTAACCTCTTTTGAGGAACTGTGTCGAAGGCTTCTTGCAGTCCAAGAAAATGCAGTCTATCCACCCGTCTCTTGTCTTACTTCTGTCACCGTGTCATAAAGCTCCCGTAGGTTCGTGACACAGGATTTTCCTTCCCCGAAACCGTGCTGGTTTTCGATTATACACTTTTTTCTTTCCAGGTGCTCCACCACTCTCCTGATTATCTTTTCCATGACTTTGCATACTGTACACTTTTGTAACACAGGTCTGTAGTTTAATGCCTCGTGTCTGTCTCTTTTTTAAAAATTGGGACTACATTTGCCATCTTCCATACCTCAGGGAGTTGCCAATTTCAGTGGATGTGTTGAAGATCATTGTTAGTGGGACACACAGCATATTGCTCCCCCTCTAAGGGCCCCATGGAGGATGTTTTGTTCCCCCCGCCCTTTGAGGTAAACAGGGTTCAAATAGCAGCTTCTTCACCTTCTCGATTATGTGTACCTCATCCAGCACTTGTTGGTGTAACTCCCTGTTCTGATTTTCCTGGAGTCCCACCGGTTTCCGTATAAATACTTCTTTGAAGATTGAGACACTTATGCGCATATGGGAATCTTTATTCAGGAAACGTTTCGCCACACAGTGGCTTCATCAGTCCAATACAAAAAGGAAAGGGGTTTAAAGGGGAGGAGGAGTATGAGGTAATCAGTCCCTCAGCCTGGAGTCGATGTGTTCAGTCCATCAAACTTGTAGAATGTACGCATTTGGCCGTAGACGTGGCTTATATACTGTAGTGAGGTGACTTGAAGGAGATGGAGGCGGGATCATAGTGGTAACATCCACTAGTCGAAGTAGGTCTTTGTCCCAAAAGGTTGAACAAAACGTTGAAGAATTCTTTGTAAGAAGATCCCCTGATGCTGCAGTGTCTGACAGTTGTGATGAATGGTTTGAAAAACCGACAAATTGAAGATTGAGACACTTATGCAGCATATGGGAATCTTTATTCAGGAAACGTTTCGCCACACAGTGGCTTCATCAGTCCAATACAAAGAGGAAGGCGTAAGGAGAGGAGGAGTATGAGGTAATCAGTCCCTCAGCCTGGAGTCGATGTGTTCAGTCCCTCAATCTTGTAGAATGTACAGCATTTGGCCGTAGACGTGGCTTATATACTGTAGTGAGGTGACTTGAAGCAGATGGAGGCGGGATCATAGTGGTAACATCCCCTAGTCGAAATAGGTCTTTGTCAAAGGTTGAAACACCACAACTGTCAGACACTGCAGCATCATGGGATCTTCTTACAAAGAATTCTTCAACGCTTGTTCAACCTTTGGACAAAGACCTACTTCGGGCTATGGATGTTACCACTATGATCCCGCCTCCCTTCTGCTTCAAGTCACCTCACTACAGTATATAAGCCACGTCTTTCGGCCAAATGCGTACATTCTACAAGATTGATGGACTGAACACATCGACTCCAGGCTGAGGGACTGTTACTCATACTCCTCTCCTTACGCCTTCCTCTTTGTATTGGACTGATGAAGCCACTGTGTGGCGAAACGTTTCCGAATAAAGATTCCCATTTGCTGCATAGTGTCTCAATCTTTTAAATTGTCGGTTTTTCAAAAACCATTCATCACAAAAACTTCTTTAAAATTTGTTTTGACTCCTCGCATACCTCTCGGTCTTTTTGTGAACTCCCCATCATCCTTCCCCAGTTGATTTCTGGTCTTGCGTTGTTTTCCCCCTGATGTGGGTATACAACGCTTCGGGTCAGTAAACTTTCGTTTCTATATAATTTTTTATTTTCGTAAAACCTTCCCTCTTATTTTTGGTATTCATTCGGCTCTTGGTGATCTCTTTATTTTCCCGGGTCCTTTGTCTTCGTACCCCTTCCATTCTTAGCACACCCGTTTTTGCCCCCTACACCTTGGGGGGCACCAAAGGTTCGTTCTGGTCTTCCCCTTTTTTCTGTTTCAATTCCCCTTTCCCCCTTCCCCTGCCTCTGGCTTTTGTCGTAGTCCATTATTTCTTTTTCGGTTTTCCTGCCCGTTCTCCCCCATGAACGTCTTTCAGGAAGTTCCCATGGCTGTGTAGTCCCCTTTTGTGTTTGGTTTTTCCATCTCATTTGTGCTGTCTCTCCCCTTGTGCTTAACATGTAGTCAAAGCACAGAACCCATGCTGCTGCTCTATGGCCTTTCATACATGATTTCCCCGATGTCCGATCTATTTTATGGTGAAAAACAAGTCCAGTTTGCTGGATCATCCTCACCCCTCTCTGGTAGTGTCTTTTAACAGTTAATGCATGAGGTTTTCCC